>SNVD02002368.1:0-159123 GCA_013180625.2 Boswellia sacra | reverse complement strand
ATTCATCTGTTAAGACAAAGCTTGTAGAAAATAAAAATTAGCAAATCAAGTTATTTAATAATTAATGCAATCTGATTACATAGCCTATTAGGGCGATAAGAACAATGAACTTTTTTATAATAAATTATGGCACGTTGACATAGATTTGTTTATTAAAGTTAATGTATTTTGTGTTATTGGGATGTAATAGCTCGAAGCCTTAGAAAAGCTTACGAATAGAATAAAAGCACCAACAAACATTCACTTATACATTGTTTAATATATGAACAACAATCCCCTGTTTTCTATATTAGTTGAACATATATATGATCATCACCATAGAAAGAGAAAAAAGAAACACAAAATCTATTTAATAGTATATTATTGTCACTCATGCAAATGAAAATGGGAACACAAACTCATATCAATGTCATCCATGCGCATTATTTTTGAAGCACTTCAATTATTCAATCCATTCCATATCGATAAAACCATATAAACACACACACACACACACACACACACACACACACACATATAAAAGAAAAATTACTCATAATAATAATAAAAACCAGACCCATAGAACAGCAAAACCTAGAGTTGAAAGAGGTAAAAAGAGTGATCGAGTGAGCAGAAATTCTATCAACAAACAAAGACATAAGGAATAATAGGAGAATCCCAAACGTTTGGGTTAATTAAATATAGATTTAGAACTTAACCAAAGAGAAAAAATGGGAAACAAGATCATTGAGATATAAAAAGATCTCACCTTATTTCTTGAACTTGGGCTCAAACTGTAGCTTTTGTTGAATAACTTTTTCTTCTTTGTTTAAGAGACTCTCTCAACTTGTTCTAGAAACAAGAGCAACTAAAGACAAAAATATAACTGAGTGGGAAAAACTTTTCATGTGCTAAAAAATGAATGGGTTTTTGTTTATATTTTAGAGTTCTAAATTTTTAGAAAATTTGGCGCACTGCTTTAGCGCCCACCAATTTTTTCTAAGCGGGCTTAACAAAGTAAAACTTATATACACTACAAGAAAAAATGCCATATTTGACGGTCTTTGACCGTCAAATATGTATATATTTGACAGTCTTAAAAACGCCACCAATGGCACCGCCAAATATGATCAATTTAACATATTTGACGGTTTTATGACCACCAAATATGCACCTGACTATACTTGGCGGTTTTTGGCCGCCAATTATAAATAGTTTTAAAAAATTAAAAAAATATATACTTGATAGTTTTTAGCGCCAAATATGCACCTAACTATACTTGGCGGTTTTTGACCGCTAAGTATAATAGGTTTAAAAATTAAAAAAAAATATACTTGACGGTTTTTGACCGCCAAGTATAATATTTGAAAAATTAAAAAAATATAATATTTCAATAATCCACCACCAGAATCCCAGATTACTATTGCCGTTATAAAACAGAATTTTGAATTCATAAGCAACAAATGTCAGATACCATATCATACCTGACATTGGCAATAGATGCATATAACTGCAATCATAACTAGCCAAGAATGCAATAACAAAGTAGAAAACCAATAGTTATGTCAAACAAAACTTTGCTTGGTCAGTGCAAAAAAATTTACTAGTTATACACTATTCTCTGTAAATGATGGAGGTTTAAGAGAAAAATTAACATCAAAACATCTTAAAAGAAATTTTATTGGGGAATGAATTTAATGATTGGACCAATTACTTGATGCATTCATGTAAATTAGTGCAACTATTAAAGAAATAGTCTAGACAAACCAAGAAGTATGTCCCTGCTCTCTGGCCAATTAAAAGTAGTGGCAGAAAAGCACTGAGGTCCACATATTACCAAGATATATGATAAATTCCCTGCCTTACTACTATTTCAATGTTAACTAAGCTCAAATGATTAAACTGAAAGTTCATTGCACACCATGAAGCAGCCACACTTGAAATGTTAGACAAAAAGCATGCAGCCACAAATCAATACTAAAAAAGTTAAATATGTACTTATTAAGCTTCCCAGTCTGGTTATCTGATGCGATTCCCCCACTTGCGTTTGGACTGCAGAAGGCAAATATTTCCAAATTTACATCATGCAGACCCATTGAAGTTGACAGAAGACTTATGTTAGTTAAAGCAAATTTGATCTTAGGCAGTCCATCACGCAGTATCCATCACATTCTGTCAATAATGCTAGTTTCATGAGCAAATATCAAGCAACATCCAACCCAGAAAACTGATTGGAATCTGCAGCAATTAGAGCTCACTTTTCTGGGCAAAATTCTGCCTAATTCTTGAACTTAAAGAGATAATTGACAGCAGCAAATTTGCTTACATCTCATTTATGATACACCAATACTATAGAAACAAAGAACAGGCAGAACAAAATAACATCTCACATATGATACAACACTACTTTAAAACAAAAAGAAGCCCTTAGCAGTTAGTGGCCCAGGATTTCTCAAACTCAGAGAGAGACAAGTGACAACAATTGTATAATAATTATTAGCATGAATTAGCTAGTGTAACAATATCATCACTGCAATAAGCTTATCAATTTGTTTCCACTTCTTCAAATAAAATTATGCAACAAAACACAACCTCAAAATGCAAGATCATTATTGCAACAAAAAAAAAAAAATCAATTTCTCGATTCAAAACACCTTAAAGCGGAATCATAGTAGTAAAAGTCATTTAGAACATAAGAAGAAGTCATCTTTTGGAGTCAAAATGGCATTTCGTCTAAAAAATTTAAAGTGATATAATGAAAAATGTAACAATAAATAAATAAATAAATAAATAAAGCAAACTAGAAAAAACTGCGAACAGAGTGCTGATAATAATCATACCAGATTAGCAAGTTCGAAGGCTGGAATTGTGGCCAGAGATAAGTGAGGTCAATTTGTTATTTCCAAACCTCCAAAATTTGCTTGCCATGTACCATCCAGGAGATGACCAATTTGTTGATTAGTAGCACTCTTAAAATGTAGATATACAAAAAATTAAAATATATTAAAAGTAACAAAAAACTCTAAAGGAGTAATAGATCACCTTCTTCTTTCGAAGCAATCTTGAAACTATCAAAATCCTCTTTGCTAGGATGAAATCCTCTGCCTAGCAAGCCTGGATTGGCATCAGTTCCAATTATTAGGCCCAAAATGATATTTAAAATAAATAATAGAAATAAGCTCAACACATTGGAGGCTGAAAACTGTGTGTGTGTGTGTGTGTGTGTGTGTGTGTGTGTGTGTGTGTGTGTGTTGGAGGCTGAAAACTGTGCCCAAAATGATATTTAAAAACTAAAAAATAAATAACAGAAATAAGCTCAACACATTGGAGGCTGAAAACTAAGTGTGTGTGTGTGTGTGTGTTTGTGCGCACATTGGAGGCTGAAAACTATGTGTGTGTGTGTGTGTGTGTGTAAATAACAGAAATAAGGTCAACACATTGGAGGCTGAAAACTATGTGTGTGTGTGTGTGTGTGTTTGTGCGCACATTGGAGGCTGAAAACTGAGTGTGTGTGTGTGTAAATAACAGAAATAAGGTCAACACATTGGAGGCTGAAAACTAAGTGTGTGTGTGTGTGTGTGTGTGTTTGTGCGCACATTGGAGGCTGAAAACTAAGTGTGTGTGTGTGTGTGTGTGTAAATAACAGAAATAAGCTCAACACATTGGAGGCTGAAAACTAAGTGTGTGTGTGTGTGTGTGTGTGTTTGTGTGCACATTGGAGGCTGAAAACTAAGTGTGTGTGTGTGTGTGTAAATAACAGAAATAAGCTCAACACATTGGAGGCTGAAAACTAAGTGTGTGTGTGTGTGTGTGCGCGCGCATTGGAGGCTGAAAACTCTGTGTGTGTGTGTGTGTGTGTGTGCGTGCATGTTTGGCAGATTGATATCTCCCTTAAAAAGGTAGGAGATAGGTATTTATGTCCCCTAGGAGGACACGTAGCCTGTAAAAGAAGATAAAAACAGATTATGATGTTCTGCTTCTCCCAACCAAACATGCAAATTTAACAAAATAATTAAAACGTTAGTAGTCAACCTCTACTTTCATTGACAATCTGCCAAAATTCAAGGATCCCCACTTTTTCCTTCCATATTTGCTGGATCCATACCATCATCTCCATAAAGAAATTGAACTAGACATCCACTAGCATTCCGAACAGTGTTATCATAATGAATATATAAGTCCTCCAATGCTTTAATTAATCGACGAGACATGTACCCAGTATCAGCGGTTTTCACCTTCATTAATTAAGAGTAATTATTAACAACATGCCTTGAGTCCCAAATAACTTTTCCACCCTGGACAATGGTCTAAGGACTCATCACTGAACTCCCAAGTTCAATTTTCTTAGAAGAAAATTAGCACAAAAGCTCTTAGATCATAAACACAGAAACTGCCATACATACACATTTCACTTTATACTTAACAATAGGAAAAGATAAGCTGTTGATTTAGAAGTTTAGGAAATACTAACAGCAAAAGGTATAGAATTATCAGTTAGGATTAATAATTAATGTCTCATGTATGTGAAATATTATATTAAGTCATGCAATGAAACAGAAACTGGAGCTAACATAACAGAAAGTACATAAAGCTGATATAATGATTATTCTCTATTTAAATGGATGATTAAACAGATAAAAGAAGAGCATTAGTACCACAGTATCCACTAGACCTTCTCTCCCACCCATTGTATGAAAGAAAAACTCAGTGGCCGTCAACCCTCTATAGAATGAATTAGCTACAAAACCTTTAGCCTGCATAAAGAAATACAAAATTTCCCTTTCAGCGCCTAAAAATTTGCTATTTTGTAGTCAATATTTCCTAAATATTTTATGAGATGAAGTAGGAAAACCATTCAAGTTGTTCTTAAAAAGGTAGGAAAACCATTCATAATGTTCTTAAAAAGAAAGGCACTCCCTTATAAATACATCCCTTTTTTTCCATTTATATTGTTTATCTTTGGTTCTTATCAGGAAAATTGTCTAGAACAATAAATATCTACAACAGATGTAGATTTTTTTTTTGGGTGCTATCAATAGTATGGGTATTTTCTAGTACAACTAGCACAGTGATAGAATTGATCCTTGAGACCCATAATTGTGCTCCTGGCAAACCAGAGCTGTTTCTTGGAAGAGACATCAATCAGAAGTATGAAAGTTGATACAGGTAGGTTCAAGTTAATATGAGAGCTATTAATTTACAAAAATTTCTGACAAGCAAAACAAGAGGAAATTCTGAGTGTTTCAAGCTTCTTATGGATTATTTAAATATGAAGCAGGATTTTTTTAATTATTTATTATTATTATGGGTAACGTTGAAGGACTCAACACTACTGTTTGATCTCAACTGGTAAAACTAAACTTTTGGGTTAAGACATTAAATAAAATGATATTTAGAGTACAGGTCACAAGTTTGAAACCACCCATGCCATGTATTTCCTTTCTATTTGTATTAGGTTTGAAATAGACCAAGTTACATGAAAAAGGGCCAGTTAGACAGCTTAATACTAGTGTTAGGCTTTTACCCATAAGTTTTACACTTTTAGGCTAAGTGGTTTCTTATCAAGGGAAAAATACAAAAGAGGTGAACCAGCAGTCCATTGCTAATACTCCATAGATGGACAACAAAAAGACAAAATAAAATAGAAAATTAACACAAAAGTCGAGCCAAAACAGCCCTCCAATTTTCCACCTCAATACAAAGAACACTGATAACAGACACACACAAGACAGGAGTTGAAGATGAAAGCTGCTTATACTGAAAAAAGAATAGCACAGAATTCCCATCGAAGATCTCATTCAATCAGATGCTTATCAATGATAACATAAGTTTATACAAATAATTGAATTTCAAAACATAGAATGACAGCCTCGTAGTTTCTACCAGCCACGAAGACAAAAAAACCATATATTTCCATCCTAATTTGTTTCCGGGGAGCTTAGAAAACCTAAATATAATGCGTAATGTTTAACTTCTTAGGCTGTTTATTTCCATTACGTCTTCACTAATTAATAGATAATATAGCCCTGGTTTTTAAAACTTCTCAAGCGCTAAAACAATAAGCATCATTTGATTTATTTCCAAGATTGTATGAATAAGCAAATCATAAGAAAATTTGAGTACCCATATCGAGTTTTTTCAATATTTAAAAAAACTAAAGTGACAAATATTTCAAAAATTCTTGTACCCTGACTCTGGTGGCAACCACTTGAACCAGGAGTAGGTGCTTTATGAGCATGTGAAGCAGGACTTTGTTATGTCCTGTTAGATTTCCCCTCACACACTCACACTCAAGGTTACTGGAATCAGAATTTAAAATAATCTGGAAACGAAAACACCTTAAGTTTGGTTTTACTGGAATTCCTCTTCTATATTGATGGAAAAATCAGAATTACTTTAGTGTGATCAGCAGACGTTCGAGAGGTCTGCCAGCCCTCCCCTTCAGCCAAGCTCTCCAGAAAAAATGACATAACTGCCTCCTCTCCTCCCCTCTCTCTTCCCTAAAAATTCTCTAACTAACTCCCCCCTTTTTCCAGCTCAGCATATCCACAACTAATTCCAAATTATTAAAAAACAGAAAACATATAACAGAAAGAAAACGGAAAAGGAATAACACTTCTGCCAACTCAGCTCCCCACCCCCCAAACTTCCTATTTTAGGCGCCTAGAGTAAGTGATCCTGACTGGGGGTTTAGGCTGCTGCTGTAAATTCCTATCATTATGCTGTAAATTCCTATCAGACTTCCTGACTGAAAGAAAACAACAATGCCTTTAATCTTCAAACAAGGAAAAAAAAATAATATTTTAGCTTGTTAGTAGTGCCAAATCATGCTTGATCAATACCTAATATTTTGGACTTTTTTCCTCCAATGAACTGAAACTATTCATTGTCACCAAAATCAAAGCAAACGATTAATAAAAAATCAATCATCGCTATCTTACTCAGCATTAGAAATAGGCAGAAATCAGAAAGATTCAAGGGCAAAACCTGGATGGTGTTAGAGGATTCCATCCACGCTCTATCATCTTGTCCCTATAAACTTGAATAGGAATGGCAATCCCATCGTTTCTGTAGAAAAAAATGAAAGAAGAGCGATACATATTCTAAAATAGATGTTAAATAGAGTATTTCTGAATTGATCTCATCCTTTAAGAAGTAATAACTTAATCAATCCTTCAATAAAGTACTCCTTAAACAAATATCAATAATTTTCAAATAGAGAAAAGAAGTAGACATTATAATATTTCTTGAATCAAAACAAGACATGAGTTTTCATATGAAAGAAAGAATTAAATTATCACTTTTGTTCATAGTGGATTTATATATATATTTTTCCTATTTATCTTTTTCCTCTTACATCGTTGGAACAAGATTTTCAATTACAATCCTACCTATTTAAATCATCTAACAAACAAACCAATTACAGTCTCAAATCAAAAAATAAATTCAAGAAGGCGTAATAATTTTGCAATTCATCACGCTGATGGAAAGAACTTACTGTCATAAGGAAGCATCGAAGAGAATGATTGATTTCTTGTCAAATGTTGATCTCATAAATGTATGTATGTACACATTCTAGAGCACCAATTTATGTTAAATTCATGTAAGAAAGATGAGAATGTAGTTTCAAAGTTCTTGCCTGGTTACCTATAATTGGGATCCCAATCTCCAGGATTCGGCAGTGGTTAGCCTCAGACTTGTCATAAGCTGCTTCTGCACTATTGGAACCACTTGTTAAGGTGCCGGGCTTGTTCTGCAAGGAAGAAGAATTAGCTGCAGTTCCAGGTCATCCTCGTTGCTGCTTTGAGCTTCCAGCACTTGAATTTGATGGCAGATGTGACAATGAACCACCATATACTTGAGAGTTAACCTTAGACTGGGCAGAGCCGGTAGCATCAATAAATTGTCCTTGCTAATGTTCATTTGAAGAACTTTCTTGAGAGAGTTTCCAGAATACCCCCAACTTTTTCTTCTATTACAATGAGTAATTGCAGCCATTTTTCCCAAAGGAGATCCATGGCAACTGCTTCTTGCTAGAGAAGTTGGACCATAGTGTCCAGAGGAGCCAGTTGAAACCTAACTATAGGAGCTTGGGGGAGTGAATTGTGAGGGACTAGTGCCACGTGGGAGTGGTACCATAATTCCTGCTGATGGACTCACACCGAGGCTGTTTCCATGACAATACTGAACAATCCTTTTTATAGCATCAGGGCTACTTCCGAGCATTGACATGCCACCTTGTGACCATAACTACTTCCAAGCCCAGTACCATCAGTATAGCTACCATAGCTTCCCACACTACCATAACTATTAGCATGTGAATATGGCATCATCTGAAAATCCAGGGTGTTATGTAGGGAAAACTTGTTCCTGCCTGAAACCTGTATGAAAAGTGAATATAATTTTCTTATTTATCTTTCTTTTCTTCCATAACAACAATATACTTCAATGAGGTTATCAATGCTCACAAGAACAATAACTAAAGAAGCAGACAACCTCTTGGAGAAATTAAAAGGAAGTAAGCTCACATTAGGAGAAAGACCAACAACAAACCAATGGCCTATACTCGGGTGATGATCCACCTTAATATTTTGAGAAACAGGCTGAAAGAGAATATAAATATAAAGTATGTTAAAAAAAAATAAGAAATTAAGTACTGCATAAGAGTTTATAGAATTAACTACATTGAACACCTACTAGTTCAGTGAAATGACAAGAAACCACCTTTATTTTAGAAATAAATAAGCAACATTCCTGATTGAATCACATGCACAATTACAGTTCTTACAATTTTTCCACAAAAAGCCTGGTAAGCCATTTTAAACAATTAAGGAGATTCCTTATGAAAAAGAAGAGCAAATTTTTTTTCTCATGCCTTTGAGATAAGGGGAAAAAGATGATAAAAATAATTAAAAAAAAAAAGAGTATCCTCACAAAATTTGAAAGGAGCTTTACGAGAAGGTCCCATATAGTCCTAAAGCTATATGAGTTAGTTAATTTAATCAGCCCGCAAACCATAAACAAAAATGAGAAGACCAAACGTGAAAAACAAGCTAACATTCCCTAAATGAGTGGTAGAAATAAATGTAGTTTGCCCTTATTTATATAACCAAACACTTAAATAGAGCACAGTTTGTGCATGGGGAAAAACAGGAACGCCAATTACCATATTCAATTTATATACTGAAAATTATTCAAAATTCGTATCTTCTACGCTTTAAAATTTTGAAATATAACTATGTATGTTATACCAGAATCATAAATTTCCAACTATTGCAGTAAAAACATGAAATAATAAGCCCAACCATAATGCAAATCTGAGGCTGAGATCCCAAATATCCCATGGCTTGTCTGGTGCCAACCATTAAGAATAATAGTTGGAAGAGTTTAACATTGCTAAAGTCATATTTGGGAGAAAAATGCAAAACACAAATAGAACTAAAGAATCCCAATATAAACAGATCTACTTACCACACGTGGCGTCTCATGGTGTGGTTCAAAAGGGCATGTGAAAGGTTCTCCTGTCACAAAAGGATGTTTTAAAGCCTGCAGGCAGACGAATTCAACCTTTAAATATCCACATGAAGATATATGTGAAGACGTATATATCTAGAGCAGCATATTCAGAGATTAAATGTTCCAAAAAAGTGGGAGAATTCAATAACCTGAAAAGGTGACCACCGTTTAGCAGGATCGAACTCAACAAGTCCCTTGAGGAAATCAATCAAAGCTAATCGTGCTTGACTTTCTGTTGGGGGTTTATGATATTGCAAACATCAATAACATCACAAATAATAGTAACCACTCGAAACACCTTTTAAAATTATAGAAAATGGTAAAACAAATTAAACTAGAAACACCAAAAAGCCGAATTGGAAAACAAATGTGAAAGGAAACTTACTGTGGATCGAGAGCTAATTCTGAATCCATCACAAAGAATACTGTGAATCGTTGTTAAGTCCTTGATGGGTTAACTCCAGTTTGAGCAATTTCAACAATATATGAGGTGATGCAAAATATGTCGACGAAATGCGAAGTGAGCAAGTGACAGCTAGGGCAACGCAGAGGAGAAAAAGAAAAGATAGAGGGAAAAAATTAAAGTGGAGCCAAAATGAATATATCATGGTAAAAGGGACAAAAATTATATATTTATCCCTATTCTAAAAATTGTGACAAATATGAGATTTAGAAAAGACAAAAAGTGAGAAATATAGTTTAAATTTATGTTTTACCATAACACTAGTGTTATATTTCTCATATTTTTAGAAAAACGCTAAATTTAAAAAAGGTAAAGTGACAAATATAAAAAATATTCTTGTAGTGATAGCCTTCTTTAAATATAGTGTAATTTATGTCCAAATATAAATAATGTTATATTAACTTCCAAATATAATTAATGTAATTGCATCCATATTACTCATAGATAAATTTAAAATAATATTAACTTTCAGTTGCAATCTCTAGTACACATATATGTGCATTAAAATAATATCAACATGTGACCTGCCACTTTCTTATCAAATGATCTTCTTAGTATAATATATAAATTGTGCTAGATTACAATAATTGTTAAAAAAACGTGAAGTGGCATAACGTTTAGTGTGACTAAACTTTCTCTCTCCCACTCAACTTTTCTCACGGCCCTATATAAGCTTATTTTATCCAAGCACTTATCATTGTAATTACATTTCTCATAGCCCCACACAAGCTCACTTTAATTATTATGTATGAATTGCAACCTTGACAAAGGGTTCACGCAACTTTTCTTCTTTTGATTTATTGTTAGATGCAACGTGAATTTATTATATATTGTAGTCAATTAAGTTATACAAATTTAACATTATCTTTATAAATTTTTATTTAAAAGTACTGAAGTAAAATAAGAGAAAATATTAATATGACCACGTGCATACATCATTTTATTAATCTACTTTAGGCGTTAATATTTGTGGTTTTGACCATAGTGTACACTGTTTTGGCAACCAAGTCATGTAATTTTCCTGTTTATTATTATTATTAATCTACTTTAGATTCGTTTAATTATTATTATCTTATTCTCCAAAATAAATAAGCTTTAGATAACATTTTATGCAATGTCTAGAATATTCTCTTTCGGGTTTATTATATAAGAAAAGTATTATAAATTAATTACATATCCTTACTTTGTTGTTAAATAAAACAAGCTCTTTATTTAATCTCTATCCATTAAATAACCTAAAACAAGCTCTATAAATTTAATTCAATGGATGCATTATAATAAGAAAGATAGGTTGATCTAAGCAATAAACACATTAGCTCGGATTATTTAACTTAGGTTATATTCTCCAATTGCAATCTCTGATCACAATTTTGCTATTAATAATTAGAAATTCAAGATAATTACGGATCAAGATTTCTAGTCTAGCAATAGATAACAAGCAGATTATATTCAGTTGGCCACCCAAATACAATCAGCAAGCAATTATAAGCATTAAATATGGGAGAATACAAGCAACTTCAATTAGAGAATTGGATAACAATTTCTTGCACAATCAACTCACAAAAACCATATGAAGGGCTTTGAAATCACCCTCAACCAAATCAGATTCAGTTACACATATTAAAAAACGTAATAAATACAATACAATACAGAAACATTCAAGAAAAAGAAAGGGAAAGGAAGAAACTTAGCAAATCCTTGCAAATCTCCTTAGGTTTGTAATTCTTCCTCTTTCCAAGCTTCTTTCTCCTTCAAGAGCTCCATTCTTCATTGTATATCAATACAATTAAATCCGAGAAGATGGTTGACTAACAAAGGTGAAAATGAAGGGTTTTACTCCATTTTTGTGCAAGTTGCTCCAAAACTCCTACAAACATCAAAAACACACAAAAACATAAAAATACCAAGGAATACAGCAAAGAAACATAGACGAATTGATATAAAAATGATACATAAATAGACACCTATCAAATTCCCCCACACTTAGACTTTGCTAGTCCTCAAGCAACTAAAATGATATGAAACAAAACTAAACCGAAACAGAATTAAAGAAAAATTAAAACACACAAATGCTTCAACTTGCAAATAGGCCTCAAAGATTGTACTTAATTATAACCAAGGAAAACTTCAAATAATGCACTTGATCAAGAATTTTATCTCAAAGATTAGTTTCGCTTCACTTCAATTCCTCAAGTGTGTGTGTGTAGAGCCATTCTCACCTAATCACTTGTAACCCGGATGAGTTTATGCATAAAAATGAATCATATTTAATATTGAAGATGTGTGTATAAATGAACTCCATAGGCCTGCTTTTCAAGTCACTCTCCACTAATGTAGACATGCACAACACCAAGGATCAAGTAGGACTTTATTAAGCTTGTAACGTTTGGCTTGGGTGAAGGTATGATAAAGGATAATAATTTGGATCAAATCACCCACAAACACATAAATCATTCAAGACTATGTGGAGCTCAACCCTTATAACACAACTTATTTCAATTCACCAGGTTACTCCCCCAAACTTATTTAGAACACTCAATCTCTTTTTTTTTTTTTTTTTGTAGAAAACAAAAGAAAACTACACCCCCACACTTTGTTGTTTCATTCTTTTTAAGAACACTCAAGGGTATAGATCTCTTTTTCTTCTTTTTTTTTTCTTTTTTCTCTTTTTTTTGTTTTTTTGTTTTTTTTTACTACACTTCCCCTCCCCTACACTTAAACAACACATTGTCCTCAATGTTTAAGTACGTGGAAGATAAGTACAGATTGCTTTTTTTATTTTTTATTTTTACAAACACAATAAAACTCACTTGCATTGCTCATGACACAACCCAACCTCCTCTAACTTCCCAAAACCAGAACATAGCTCAAAATGTAATTGTGAATGATCTACATACTCATAGGTAAGGGATAAACTGTTTGGAAAAAAAATTCAATTGAGGTTAGGAAATCTTTTAGTTAGTTAACAAAGAAAAAGGCTTATAGAGGCTCAAAGGGGTAACTAAGGATAAATGTCAGTCAAGGTTGGCTATTAAGGCTTAAACGGTCCAAAGATGGCCTAAATCATTTCCCTAATGTTGCACAGTCTAGGATTTCGCCTCGAGTGACCATCAAACAAGTTCTAGAATTTATTGAAATATGAAGAAATACTTAAATTACATAAACTTTCACTAAGTAAACAAATAACTCAGTGATAATGGCTCGGTGCTCAATGTTGTGCAAGGAATCAAAAGTAAAGCAAAAACGAATATACATTTCAAGCACACAGATCCATGCATCATTTATCATTTTCCAAGAGTTATTCTTAATTCAATCATTGTGTTATCATCGACCCACAAAATGCAAGAAAAGAGGTACGTAGCGTTATTACACCTGAGTCAAGATTGTATATTTCGACAATCTTTAGGACCAGTAGCCCGCAGACTTAAGGTTTTCAGCCTATATACCTTTATTATGAAAGAACAAAACAAGAAACAAGACATTTCAAACAATATGAAATAAACAAACTACGGATTTATTTAAAGAGAATGCATTTAAAGGGTTCAAGAAACCCCATATTCTGCCATTCTCAAGTTTTTTTTCCACAAATTTCTCTTTTTGAATTGAAATTGATAAAGACAAAACACATAACAACTCTAAATTACATAAAACTAAACTTACTCATAAAATAACAAAGTTCAACAAGTCAGCAAACAAAAACAAGTCAGTTAGAATGTGTTTAAAACGTTTAAAAATTAGCCTCCTTATTTAGCCATTATGGATTAAAGAGATCCAGAATGCGTTTCAAGAGGACTTAAACTTTTTAAGCCACCACTCTAAAAGCCAAGATTAGAAAATATTACCTGGGGCGAAAGAAACAACCTGAAAAATCTCAAAAGAAATGACATGAAAAATCTCAAATAAACACAATTAAAAAAACAAACAAAAACGAAGCAAACCAGTAGATAGAGATTACAGATGGAGCGTTAAATCTAGTCTACGCCTTTTATTGCCTTCTCCAAACCAATCTATCCGAGCCATTATTGGATCAGGCGAATAGACGAATTCTTGTAGTTTGTCAATTAACTCCCCTGCAGTTGAAGCTGTAACCAGGATTTGCCTCGCTGACGGTGAGATGAAATTTTTTTCTACAGCTTGATCAAGAAAGGACAACAAACTATCAAAAAAATTATTGACATTCAACAAACTAATGGGTTTCCGACGGATGTTTAGCTGTGCCCAAGAGGTGATTTGAAATATCTCCTCTAATGTACCATAACCACCAGGCAAAGTTATAAATGCATCGGACTTAACAACCATATGTGCAATACGCTCATGCATGCTAGAGACCTGTAACTCTTCCCCGATTGTGTTGCCTACGATATCTCGTACAGATAATGGTTTATGGATAATGCCGAGAACTTTGCTCCCTCCTAGGGATGCAGCTGTTGACACACACCCCATTAACCCAAGACTACCCCCTCCATAAATCAAATGCATACCCCTCTCAGCTAATGCCCTACCAAGATCAAGAGCTGCTATTGTAAACTCTCCATCTTTACTGAATTGCGATCCGCAAAATACGCATATATTGCAGAATCGCTGAATTGGTGTTTTCTCCATTTCTACAAGTGCTCTAACCTTGCGTAAGACAATGATGCACGTTAGGTATTATACTATTCAAGTGCAAGACATGTTATAAAATGACATTTGAAAATATGCAAAATAGATATATACACACGTAAAAATATCAAATTTGACACATGGGGACATAATTTCGGTGGGGGTTACTCGATGTAGATTTATCGCCTCAAGATTTAAAAAAATGAGATATGCTTTCGACGGAGTTTGACAAAACCTACACACTTGTCTCCTACGCGAAGCATGAAAAATGGAAATATACTTTGACTTTATGAAAAGCTGCATGGTTTGTCAAAACTAAAAGATACACAATAAAAAACGACTAAATAACAATAATAAGATGATAAACAATGAGGAAAAAAGAAAGAAGAAAGAAAAAAATAGTGATAAAAAAACTTAAGAGAGAAACAACAATATGAAAAATTCACAAAAAATTGTGGCTCACATTTTTCCATCCAGTTTTCTTGCAAACTGGCAAACAGGATCATTTAGAGTCAGATTTCCTGGACTATATTGTTGATATTCCGTTCGGAATTGTGTCCACAATTTCATCAGTTCTCTTTGCACTAATCCACAAGTATGATTCTCAAGAGTCAGTAAGATATTATCTAACGATTCTTTACTCAGTCCATCCTTGATGAACTGCAACTTATCTTCCCTATTTTTAGACACAAATCCTAAAGAACGACATTTCCGGTTACAATTCCATCTAGCACACCTATAACAGACTTGTAACCTTTTAGCACGTTGCTTTTTGGTGAGAGTGCTTTTTCCTAGACCAGGCATGTATGCTGTAAAATCAATTTCAGATTCGCCAACTAATCTAACCTTAGCTTCGATTAACAGCAGATGTCCACAGACATTTTCTTAATCATCAACATCCTAAGTCTGTTAAATCGTGCTTTATAGATTTTTACCAGAGCATTTTGAGGGAGTGAAGGAAAGTGTTTTTGAAAGGCTGAAAGATGTTTTCATTATCCATAGCAAAGAGAAGAGGAAAGATATTACCGAAAATATGTTGAGTTCGTTCTTCTCTTTGATCTGCAAGCTTCGACCCTTCTTGGAAGTGTTCTCTGCTTCCTTTTGAGTTTACCCTTTTTGAAAGGACTGCTGGATTTGGCGAGTAGCGGGGCTAGTAGAGTCGGTGCCTCGCGGTTGATAAATATCCATATTACTAATAGATAAATTTAAAATAATATTAACTTTCGGTTGCAATCTCTAGTACATATATGTGCATTAAAATAATATCAACATGTGACCTGCCACTTTCTTATCAAATGATCTTCTTAGTATAATATATAAATTGTGCTAGATTACAATAATTGTTAAAAAAACGTGAAGTGGCATAACGTTTAGTGTGACTAAACTTTCTCCCTCCCACTCAACTTTTCTCACGGCCCCATATAAGCTTACTTTATCCAAGCACTTATCATTGTAATTACATTTCTCATAGCCCCACACAAGCTCACTTTAATTATTATGTATGAATTCAACCTTGACAAAGGGTTCACGCCACTTTTCTTCTTTTGATTTATTGTTAGATACAACGTGAATTTATTACATATTGTAGTCAATTAAGTTATACAAATTTAACATTATCTTTATAAATTTTTATTTAAAAGTACTGAAGTAAAATAAGAGAAAATATTAAATATGACCACGTGCATACATCATTTTATTAATCTACTTTAGGCGTTAATATTTGTGGTTTTGACCATAGTGTACACTGTTTTGGCATCCAAGTCATGTAATTTTCCTATTTATTATTATTATTAATCTACTTTAGATTCGTATGTCTAGAATATTCTCTTTCGGCTTTTTTCCTTTAATTATTATTAATGATTTGCAACCTTGACAAAGAACCCACGCTAATTTTCTTATTTTGATTTATTGTTAGATGCAATGTCAATTTATTACATATTGTAGTCCATTAAATTATATAAATTTAACATTATCTTTATAAAATTTTATTTAAAAGTACTGAAGTAAAATAAAAGAAAATATTGAACATGACCACGTGCACACATCATTTTATGGACTTAAATCACACACATATTAAATCAAAGATTTATACAGTAGTTGCATGACTCAGGCTTAAGCTTCATGGGTTGCCGAAAAGCAGAGGAAATTTTGAGCCAGCAAGAATTCTAATTGATTGAACAATTTGTACTATACATATATACCATCACAGTCCTTTCTCAAATAGTCATTATCTTCATCATCAATGTTTTTATCAAGCTTTGAGGGGTCCAATGGTCTTAAAGATGTGTCAAAATTCTCAGCATGTGCATCCAAGTCATGAAAACCTCTCGGTGGTGCCCTTAGTACAACATACCAATTAGACAATTCGTTTTCCCTTGAATAAAATACTTGTTTTGCTTGTGATGCTAAAATGAAAGAGTCTCTTTCAAACTGCTGTTGCCGTTGGTGAAGATTGACCAAGGTAAAACCATCTTCAACTTTAACACCATTTCTTATATTAGCCCACTTACAATCAAGTATTGGAATTTGAAAAGTATAGTAATCAAGCAATATTATATCTTTAACTACACCATAGTAAGCAATGGTATCAACACAACTATTTGTGTCTTTTGAGCTAGCTTGACAAACTGTTGCTGCCTCAATTGTAACACCACTAGTTTGAGTAGACTTCTCATCTTCTTTTCTATGATAACGATGACCATTGATGACATATGATGAGTATGACATACCTTGCTTTCGAGGACCATGTGCCAACCATTTTATTGTTGTGGAGATGTTCTCATTATTTTGGCTCTTAATCTATTTACAAATTAAAGAATAAAAAGTAAGAAACAAATAGAGAAGTAAACAAGATAAATCTATATTTTATATTCCAACCTTATGCTTAAACCAAGTAGAGAAATCTTTTGAGTGTTTACTCCAAAGTAAACTTTCATTTCTTACAAGTCGTTGATTTCCAAACTTTAATTCCTCCAAGTGCAATCTGAAAAGAAAAAGTGTTATAACAAGTTATCTTAGGTCATTTTAATTAAATGGTTCAAGAACTTACTGTAGATATGGCTCCACTTCAGATGTATTAAATAATACATATCGATAAGCATCTTGTAGTTTCTCATCATTTAACATTATTATCTTTCCTGTGTAAATGGGTCGACCTTCAAGTATTGTGTCATGCTCAAATTCTTGATTTCTAGTTGGACGATAGTCTATCTCAGCTACTTGTTCCATACAACCACTAAAAAAACTCAAGCATTCATCTGCAAGATAGCATTTTACAATGCAGCCCTCAGGTCTTGCACGATTTCTGACAAATCCTTTCAATTTCTTTATATATCTGATAATGTGAAAACATACAGATCAACAAAAGATCAAATAAGTATAACAAAAAAACTTGAAATATAAATAAGATAATTTATGACCTTTCAAATGGATACATCCAACGATATTAGACCGGTTCACATCATCTTGCTTCACGCCCTAAATGGATTGTTAAATGAACCATGATATCAAAAAAAGATGGAGGAAAGTACCTCTCAAACATGCATAAAGTCTCAGCAACTTCTTCTTCAAGTGTTTCTAATTTCTCTCTGTCTAAAACTCTTTGACATAACTCATTGAAAAATGCACATAACCTTAGTATTGCATTTCTTGGCCCTTTTGGAAGTAAGCCTCTCAATGCTACAGATAATAATTGTAGCATTAAGACATGATAGTCATGGGACTTAAGACCTATAATTTTAAGCTCATCCATTGATATACAACTCCCAATATTTGAACTGTATCCATCCGACAACTTTAAGCTAACAACTTCTTACAAAAAGTTTTTTTTTCTCTGTCTTAGATAATATATGAGGTGCTGGTGGAAGAGAAGTTTTCATTCCTCTTTCTTCTGGATACAATTCAGGCCTTAAACCTATCTCCTCCAAATCCATATGAGATTGAAGTCCATCTTTTGATTTTCTTTTCATATTAAGCAAAGTTCCAAGAATGCTATCACATACATTCTTCTCTATATGCATTACATCCAAATTATGGCGTAAGACTAGATGCTGCAAAAAAAAAAAAAAATTAAAGCCTATAATTAATAACAGAAAGCATTAGTAGTTAAAAAAATAGAGAAAGTTTAGTTTAGTGTAAGAACTACCTCCCAGTATGGTATGTTAAAAAAAATAGACTTCTTCTTCCACATATCATTATGTTATATCTTCCTCTTGTTTTGTTTTGATCTTTTCCCCCAATCATTTTCAATGTTCTTCATCTCATCTAGAATTTGAAAACCAGATAGTATTCTAGGCTTGCCTCTATGTTCATGACTTCCATCAAACCAATTTTTTTTTTTGTACGGAAAGTGTGCATAAGAGGAAGAAAACGCCTATGACCCATATAGACAGTTTTCTTGCTATGTTTTAACCATTGTGAGGATGTGTTAACATAGCATATAGGACATGCAACTTTCCCCTTTGTGGTACAACCTGCTAGATTACCATATGCTGGAAAGTCATTTATTGTCCACATTAAAAGTGCTTTCAAATTAAATACTGTTTTAGTGAATGCATCAAATACTTCAACCCCATTCTCCCATAATTGTTGCAAATCATCAATAAGTGGTTGTAGATAAACATCTATGTCTATACCTGGTTGTTTAGGCCCTGGAATCAATAAAGTTAACATTATACGTTCCTTTCTCATACATAACCATGGAGGGAGATTATAGGTAACCATCATTACTGGCCAGCAACGATATGTTGAGCTAATATCACCAAAAGGGTTAAATCCATCTGCTGCAAGACCTAGTCTTAAGTTCCTTGGATCTGATGAGAAACACGACCATTTTTTATCAACTATCTTCCATGCCAAGGAATCCACTAGATGTCGCATGTTCTCATCACTACTTCTATGATTGTAATGCCACCTTAGTTGTTCTGCTAAGTATAATGATTCGAACATCCTACGAAACCTTGGTATTATTGGAAAATAAGTTAACACCTTTGCTGGAATGCCTTTATAAATCTTTTGAGTTTTACTATCTACCTTCCATCTAAAAGATCCACATTTCGGGCAACTTTCACTTGCTTCTAGGTCATTCCTAAAGAGACAACAATCATTACTACAAGCATGTATCTTATCACAATCAAGTTGAAACGATTTTAACAATGACTCAACTACACGTGCAGAATTTGGAATTTTGTTATCTTTTGGTAACATTCCAGACAATATCTCTAAGAGTTTATCAAAACTCTTATTAGAATGACCATACATTGACTTATACTTGTGTAAGACAACGGTTCCCGATAGCCTAGTATAAGTTATGCATCCAGGGTACAATGGGGTTTTAGCATCATCTATAAAATTTGAAAAGCATTCATTTTGTTGCTCATCAATGGTTTGAGAGAAGGCTTCATCATCCCTATATGTATCTATATAATGATTATATGTCTCAGTCATTTCCATATCAATACTTTTTACACCCATTTGTTCCCCATGCCAAATCCAAGTTGTATATGACAAGTCCATCCCATATTTCATCAAATGTAGTTCCACAATTTCATCCTTTTCGTGGCACAAATTTTGACAATTTTTACGTGGACATCTAAGTAATTCCTGTTTTCCTACCCTAGACTTGGCCATTTTCACAAAGTTTTTAACTCCAGCAAGATACTCTTTAGTATTTCTACAAATAAGCCAAAAAGAAAGCATTAGTTTTTTCTTATAGTTGTGCATGGAATTTATTGTCAATGTAATGTTTTATACTACAAACCTTTTAAAATGCACCCAACTTTTATCCATCATGGAATGACTATCAGATAAATACCTTTCTAAAGAAATTAAAGAAAAAATTAGTAAGAGATAATAACTGAATTGGCAAAAATTATAGAAGCTGCGAAAATTCCAACAAACAACTAATATTAATTCAAATAATAAAGATAAAAATGGAAAACGCATCAAGAAAACTCATAAAACAATTATTCCAAAACATAACCATCAAAATAAATACTATTAATAATGAATTTTACATGACTTATTTAATATGTCCTAATATTGTATCCAAAAGCTTAAAAGGTGTATTTTGATCCATGAAAAAATCTTGTGCAAAACTCAAATTATATTGGTAACTAGAAATCAAAATAAAAAATGTAAAGAAAATGAAGAAAATATAAGCATTATAATAACCTTGGCAAATTTAACAACTGTAGAAACAACTACATCCAATTAAGAATACCAAAACATAGATTTCCAATTAGTGCTATCAAAAAATACTAACATTATTTATTAGTTACTACCAAATAATTTATTGCCTATTATTGCCTTACAACTTGTTGCTTTACTAGACAAAGATTCACATGCGCATTATTATAAGTTATCTATATGTAAAAGTAATAAAAAGCTAGAAATGATTGACACATCTTATTATTATATGTTATTTAGTTATAAAGAAAAAGCAATAAAAGAAGATAGCTTAAATGGAGTACACGTTTCTTGTTTTACAAAAAAAAAAATGCTATTGTTGTTAGTTTTTTAATAGCATGATATAAAAAAAAGTTATAAAAAACTATTTTTGCACAATACTCAAAATCACATACCTTTTACACCCTTTGGCATGTAAAATCCACTTTCCTCTATTTTCTTGAAATTGACCTGCCATCTTTGGTTCAAATTAAATATTACGTTTTAATTTTCTAAGATGAAAACAATATTCTACAAAATAATGTTGAAATAATTAAAAACAAACAGTAGTAGAACTCCATGACATGACGAAGAGAAGCAATATCATCAAAATTATCAGTTGAGTTAACAATGATTTATAGTGGACTGAAATATGAACAAAATAAAGGTAACCAAAATGCTACAAAATATGCAAAGAAGAAAGAAATTACATAAAAATTAGCCTAACTATTATAATCTAATATTTGTCTATATAAATCAATCCAAATACAGGAAATTCATAAGAAAAAATTGGAATTTAAAAAAAAACTATCAATATATCCGTTGAAATGATTCTTAAGAACACCCAATATTTGATAAAGCTAAAAAGTTTTAGACAAATAAGAGAACCCTTTGATGGGGCTGCTCTCTATTCCGAAGTTAGGTTGAGATTAAGAATTGTTTAACTTATACAGCCAATTAAAATAGAAGCAAAACAACATGCAAAGTTGAGAAAATACTAAAAAAAAAATCGTGTTTACCCTCTCCACTTGTTGGGTAATGCTTTTCTTCGTTGGGGTTTGGATCTTCAATCCAAGAGATAAATACATATCCATTGTTCCAATCTGATTCAAAAAAATTATAAAGAAGTTAAAAGTGAATGAACCATGAATTAGATAATAACTATATAAGCTATATGAAATTATCAAAGCAGAGCTTTTGATTCCTTGGTCCACAAATTATGCAAATAAGCAATAAATTACGCATAAAAAACTTAAATATTCATCATCTATGGTCTATATACATAAATCAACTCACATAAAAGCAACCCATAAGAAAAAAAAGGATAATTTTGGAACAAATTAACTTACCTCTCAAAAATCTGTTATGTTATTTGAGATATAATCGATGCAGAGCTTTTGATTCACAACTTGGTCCACAAATTATGCCATTAAGTAATAAATTAAAAGAAAAAAACGTAAATATTCATCAATCGAGACTCTATATGCGTAAATTAACTAAAATAAATGAGACTCAGAGAGAAAAAAGTGGAATTTTGGAACAAATCAGTTTACCTCTCTCAAAATCTATTACGTTATCTATTGAGTAAGTCTTAGGAACGCTAAACATCTTGTAGAAATAAACCCAGATTTTTTATCTCTCGCATGGACTTTCGATCTCTCACATAGTATAGAAAGTTAGAGAAAGTGAGAAAAAAAAACATAAAGGAAAGAGACGCATGATATTGTAGGCTAGAGAAATAAGATTTTTTCCTAAAAATGTGGTGGCAATTTTCAGCGGAACCAAGTCTTTTTGACTTTTTTTCCCAAAATTAGGGTGGGAATTTTTTGCTGGTCAAGTCTTATTGGCTGGAGGGTGATTTTCACTTCTATAGCTTTTATTGGATGCTATATAAAAGAAATGATTTTAATAGCATAGTTAGAAGAGGGCGTTTACAAATGCTATAATTGTTTTAAGATGTAATAATCTTGGATAACGTTTAGGATATTGTTATAAAATAGTAAAATTAATAGCATTCTTTTAAAATGTTATTAATACTAATTTTTTAATAGCATTTCTTTTTGTAAACGTTATCAATATAATTCCTATGATAGCATTCCTAAAAGAATGTTATGAATAAATAAAAAGTATAGCATTTTTCCAAGAAATGCTATCACTAGTAGATTTTTTATAGCATTCAATCTAGAATGCTATTATTAAAATGTTATTAAATGTCATTTTTGTTATAGTGAAAGAATGTACACTTCCAGCTAATCTTAGAAAGATTATTTTCCTTGCAAATTAAATTATTCAATTGAAGGGATAGATTAAGAAGACAAATTTGTATATAACAGAACTATGTAAACATACATTGAAATTTTTTAGTAAAGATGAAAAAATGTATGACACTGCTTATGCTATGAAGATAATAGGACGCATATAATAGGTTGCGATTTTTCTTTTGTACGCAACATTTGCATCTTGTAACTCTTGTCGAAGGCTAGCATTTGCTTGAATAATTTTTTTCAGCCTCTCTTTAATGTCATTTTCATTACTGTAATAAGAATATATTTGTAAATGTAATTTATAATTGAAGATTTAAAATGCCATAGGAAAATAAAAAGTGTGATCAACAAAAATAATAAATGAAACTTATGCAAACGTGGTTTTAGAGATGCCATACGTACCTTTTCGAACCATCCATAATAACAAATGGTTGAATAGCTATTGGGGAGACAGAAATGCTACTAATAATGAGTTTCTCTAGTCTATTAGATAGATAAAGCAGTTCACAATCCTGAAATTGAATGAAACAAATATTTTTTTAGTTAGTAAACGTTCATTACAATGATAATATATCATTCGCTTTTGTAAACCACAACTTTAATTAAGCATTCAAAACGTCTTCATCAAGCTTTAAGCTAGTACATCACCGTCAGTTATAGAGCAAGCGAGAAAATATAACAACATAATATAGCTACCTCCTATAGCCACACTACACTTGAGAATAGAAATATAAGACACTTATAACCAAGAAGTCATAAAAACTGGAAAACAGACTCTTTCTGGATTATTAAGATATACAATATACTATACAAATTCCTAAATTAAGACATTGATGAGGATGGAAAAAATATTCTCCATCTTTAAGTATTTATCAAGCAAACTGCAACTTAGTTTGTGTCTTAATTGATGATTCACTGAAGACATATTGCTTCAATAGCCTATGAAGTAAGTGCAATACCAAACAATAAGCTAACAACAGAAGATCATATCCTCCTAAAAATGCAGTCACAAGGTAAAAGCCAAACCATTTATATATCCACATCTTGAGCACTTGACAGCTTTACTTGCCATGGTACTACATTTTTTCACTATACTTTTCATCAAATCAAACTTCCACAGAGCCTCCATCTTGGGATTCCTTATCTTCTTTAAATGTTCTTTACATATTTTAAATTAAAATCAAATTAAATTAATAGCAAAGGGATTTTTTCTTAAAGAAATAATTATAAATTCTGCATGAGTCTTAAACTAGCACCAAATGATGCACTTGGGTAAAGGCAATCGGGTGAGAATCAAAATAATGGATACGTATATTTTATTCATTCACAAAGAAAGATGAGATCTATTACTGATCTAGATTTCAACTCCAAGTTATTTGATAATTTTTTAGACAATAAAATTTAAACCAGAGATAAATACCTTCTTCATTATATACTTTTCTCTGACTGCTGCTGCTTCACTCCCAAACTACTATCCGTTTTCATACTAGGCATACCACTCAATAGCTGAAATAGAAAATCTTTACTTGTATTCATTTTGCTACCTTTTTTAGGCTTTTGCTTCCTTTTAATTACACTTTGTGGCCATATAACATGTGTGATAGTTTAATGTGCTTAGAAATTCCATTCCATGAGATCAAAGTGAAGAGAAAAACCAATTTCACTAATGTGAAAGTTAATCAACGTTGCTCACAATGGACTAGGCATCAAGAATTGGCAGCTACATATAGTACTCTAAAAGGAGAGGTAGCAAATACTGCATGAATGTTGATCTTTCTTGTTGTGTAATGTGAAAAACCAAGTAAAGAATCTTAAAATTCACTAAAGTTTCTAAACTTTAAAAGAATGTATGATTAACAACTTCAAATTGTTTATTTAGATAAAAAAAAAATTTTAAAGCTTTTTATTAGCATCACAAAGGAGTTAGAGAAAAATATATATATATGGTGCCAAATTATACAGTGGAAACATACATACCAATAATTTTAGGGTCTAAAAATTAATATATATATATATATATATGGTGCCAAATCATGTAGTGGAAACATACACAGCAATAATTTTGTCGTCCAACTATGAAGTACAAGTATGGTTCAATCATTCATATCCAATTATTCAGAGGAAAAATGCACCAAACATTAGGATTTTGGACACAAATGCGTGTGAAAAAGCTGGCAAGAACACCATCCATGGGTTTAACATAGATAAGTTTGAGTTTCACTAGGTTAGGTGCAACTATAGCCAAAGAATGTGGCGCGTTTGACACTGTCCACAGATAGGTTTTAAGGTGAAAGAGATGAATCTTTGGCTCTTTAAGTCCTCTAACTCCCCCTAAATGGAAAACTTACAGACAAGGGAAACAGTGATTATCCTTGTTCAGATCCTCATCTTCTAGTCTTATATCTTCCAATGTCAAATTAGTGAGTTTGGACATAGATTCAGGCCATCAACTGGCAACCAAGCATTTTTCACCTCTAGCTTAAGAAGCTTATAGCCTGCACATTCATAAGTAAATAACAATATTATGGATATCAGATAAATATACAAATTGAAAGGAGAATATTTTCAAAGTGATAATGATCAAATAGAGGTCTGGCCTAGTTGGATATCCGACTACACACTTTAGTTCATAATTAATCATGATACCTGAAGCTTCAATGAGCTGTACATAAAGCTAAAGATAGGTTTTCCTTTTCTTTTCCTCTTCCATTTGGTGGTTACCACATACAGTCTTCTTCTAGGAGCCAAGAACTACACAAATACACAACTTGAAGTTTTAGTTGAATTTCTACAAATAACTAATCTTTGACCTTTTGTTATTAGAACACAAAGTTTCCTGACCAGACAAGTTTTAGCGGGACACCTTAGTCCAATCCACAACCGCAAAACTTACATATACATTTTTCATTTAAACAACAATTACATAAAAAGATTTTAAATCCATAAGCACTCAAGATTCTTCCCCTTCAATAAATATATATTTCCCGGAACAATCAACCTCTTTTAAATCTAATATAGGCAAAAACCATATGGAAGTTGCCCCAACATCCTCATAGATGATTGACAACTAATTCATGCAAAACATCAAACTGATTTCATTACTAAAAGGCAGTTCTAGAAGCCAAAACGACAAGAACAAAACAATTCCAAAATTGAGGAAACAAGAATTAGGGAACTCACAGTAGGAAGAACTCAAAGCCAAAACCTCGGACTTCCTCCAACAAGACTAAAACCAAAAATCCGAAATAAACAAATACCTTAAGTCTCCGCACACCCTCAGCGACCAATCCTTAACAAATCTAACATCCATCAAGTACAAATCATCGAACTCGACCTCCACATCGTCGTACACGATTCCACGCAACAGTTCATGGACACCAATTAAAACATACTTGACACTCGCAAATGGCGGACGGGATTTTCAAAAATTGTCGTGAATGGCGTGACTCGGTTTCGGGTCTCTGGTGCATAGGAGGTTAATAAAGTGGACGTCTTGAGCGAGGGAGTTTATTGTTTTTAATGCCATTTGGCAACAAGCGACATCAGTGGAATCGGTGATTGGGACCTCGAGAAACAAAGAGTGTTATAGACTCTCCTCCATATTCCACGTTTCGGTTAGCGCGTTTGGTTTAAGTTTTGATGCTTTTCGAGATGTTTTCTAACATCAACAATAATGAGGGTATTGATGTCTTTTCATAGACAAAAGGGGTTATATAGAGCTAAATTTTAAAAGGGGTTACATTTAGTAATCTGACTCTAAAAGGGGTCATTTAAAAAAATATCCTAACTGACAGTGTGCATCTGCCACCTAGATTTCAGCGCATATACCGATATAAGCGTGTACAAACCCAGCAAGACTCTATCTTTGCATTTCTTTTTTTTTTTTTTTATAAAATTTGTGCGTTCCCGACCTGACCTTCCATTAAGTCTTCGCCCTCAATTTTTCATCTTATCGCTTGGATTTGGCATAACGTTGGTGAACTGAGTGGATCCTAGCTTCCAAATGTAAGGGAATTTTATTTATTTATTGATGATCAAAGATGGATATTTTTTATTTATTATTTTTGTTATAAATGATTTTAGGCTCAAATATTGAATGAAGCCAACCTACAATGATAGTTAATTTTAAGAAACAAAAATTTGTGAAACATAAAAGCATGGGTAGAACAAGGACAGACTTATCAATTAAAAAAGGGAACAAAACCGTTTATGTTCAGTACACAATTGCCTCCGGAAATTCACCTGAAAACTGATTGTAATATTAATCAAGGAAGTAGCCTTCAAGATCTCCTCAATTATTTTGCAGGATAACCGATTGTGTCTAGCATAGGGCTGCGTGCGAGCTTTTGCGTTTTCAATGTCTTTCGCAATAGGCCCTTCAAGCTGATTCAACTCGCTATTGATCATAAAAATTTTGGCAATACTCATATTCCCTCGAGAAAAATTCCCGTTAGCAAATTACTATTAACCTTGAAAGATATTAAACTCGAGCAATTCGTATAGCTCACAGGAATTACACCAGTGAATTTGTTATAAGATCTGTAAAGATGCCTCATGGCCCCTTTCTTGAACATATCTGGAGGGATGGGACCTGTCAATTGATTTTTTGCAAAATCAATGAGATCGAACTCAGACCAAGAACCAGGCTCTTGAGGCAGAGGTCCAGTCAGGTTGTTTGCGTTCAAAGAAATATTCACCAGCTTTTTGAACTGTCCCAATTCTGCTGGTATTTCACCAGAAAATTGGTTCTCAAACAACTGGAGAGACACCAGATTGGTCAAGAACCCTACTTCAGGTAAATCGCCTTCAAGAAAGTGTTGTGATGTAATGATCAACTCAGAACAGAATTTGGGAGAAAAATTACTTGTATTAACAGAGAAAATTGTATTACAAGATTTATACAAAAACTCCCCTAAAATTTCTGGAGCTCTCCTGGCTCTCTCTCTGAATCCTAAACTCTCTGGTTTAGACTCTGGACTCTCTCTGGAATCTCTGTGATGCATAAACAAGGCAGAATTCGTCCCATATTTATAGGAAAAATTCTGCATACAAATTCAAATCAAATTTGGCTACTTCCTTTGATTTTCAAAATTGGAGGTGCCTAACAAATTTGACTCTCAATGCATTCACATGGGAGGGATTCTGGAAGCCATGCATGTCATGCATGAGCTCAGCAGAATTCTAGAACTCATGCATGTCATGCATGAGCTCATCAATTCTCCCCCTCCATCCCATGTGAAAAAGGAGTAACAACAAAAGTAATTAGACAGCTTCTAATCCAACTATGTCTCTGCATAGTTCTAGCTTGTCTCTGGTGACCACTTTTGTTAACATGTCGGCTGGATTCTCTTTAGTATGGATCTTCACTAGTTTTAACAGTTGCTTGTCCATCACCTCTCGTATCCAATGATAGCGGATGTCGATATGCTTCGTTCGAGAATGATACACTGAATTCTTGCTCAAATCTAGAGCACTTTGACTGTCACAGTGTACTCTATACTCTTTTTGCTCAATCCCAAGTTCTTGGAGAAATCGCTTCAGCCACAACATTTCTTTTCCAGCTTCCGCTGCGGCAATGTATTCTGCCTCTGTCGTGGATAGCGCAACACACTTCTGTAGTCTTGACTGCCATGAGACAGCTCCCCCTGCAAAAGTGTAAACAAAACCTGATGTAGATTTCCTACTGTCAGGTTCGCCGGCCATATCTGAATCTGTATAGCCTTCCAAGATTGGATCAGCTCCCCCGTAACACAAGCATATCTTCGAAGTACCTTTAAGGTATCTGAGAATCCACTTGACTGCCTCCCAATGTTCTTTCCCTGGATTGGAAAGAAATCTGCTCACGACTCCGACAGCATGAGCAATATCTGGCCTTGTACACACCATGGCATACATCAAACTTCCTACAGCAGAAGAATAGGGTACCGATGCCATGTCCTCTATCTCTTTCTTGGATGAGGGACATGATCTCTTGCTCAGCTTGAAATGATTAGCCAGTGGTACACTAACTGGCTTGGCACTATCCATGTTGAACCTTTGATCACACGTTCAACATATTTTTCTTGAGACAGCCATAATTTCTTTTGTTTCCTGTCTCGACGAATGTACATTCCCAAGATTTGCTGAGCTGGTCCCAAGTCCTTCATATCGAAGGTTTTTGATAGTTCATTCTTCAGCTGCTTTATTCTTGTTGCATCTTTTCCGACGATCAACATGTCGTCCACATATAACATTAATGCAACAAAGTCTCCACCTGGAAGTTTCTGAAAGTAGACACATTGGTCTGCAGCGGTTCTTTTGTACCCATGACTCACCATGAAGGAGTCAAACTTCTTGTACCATTGCCTTGGTGCTTGTTTGAGGCCATACAAGCTCTTTTTGAGCTTGCACACGAGGTGTTCTTTTTCTGGAACCTCGAACCCTTCTGGCTGCTCCATGTAGATTTCTTCATGCAAGTCTCCATGAAGAAATGCTGTCTTCACATCCATCTGTTCAAGCTCCAAATCAAGACTTGCTGTTAATCCGAGGATGACGCGGATTGAGGACATTTTTACTACCGGTGAGAATATTTCATCAAAGTCAATTCCTTTCTTCTGAAGGAATCCTTTTACCACCAATCGGGCTTTGTGCTTTATCACCTTTCCTGTTCCATCTTTCTTGAGCTTGAATACCCACTTGTTCTTCAGTGCCTTCTTTCCGTCTGGGAGTTCGACCAGTTCATAAGTTTTGTTCTTCTCTAGAGAATTCATCTCATCTTGCATTGCATGCAGCCATCGTTCTTTGTCTGGATGAGATAAAGCTTCATGAAAGCTTTCTGGCTCCCCCTCATCAGTAAGCAGTGTGTACTCTGATTCCGGATATCTCCTCGACGGAATCCGACCTCGCTCAGATCGTCGTAGCTGAGGTTCTTCATTTCCAGGAGGTATAGCAGCTTCTATAGGTGATTGTGGCTCCCCCGGCTCAGCAATCTCTTCATTTTCTTCCTCCTGATCTGCTTCTGGAATTTCGTCTGGTACCTCGTCATTTCTTGTAGCATTTGGTGTTGGGGTAGAATCTGCAACAATATCTGGGGCACTGCTAGTGGGATTTGTAGATATTGTTGTCTTTTCAGCGTCTTCATATGTTTGGTCTTCGTGAAATACGACATCTCTGCTCCGGATGACTTTCTTTTCTTTGGGATCCCATAATCTGTATCCGAATTCTTCATCTCCATAACCGATGAAGATACATGGAACAGTTCTTGCATCGAGCTTCTGTCTGAGCTCCTTGGATACATGTACGAAGGCTAAACAACCAAACACTTTCAAATGATTATAGGAGGGCTTTTTGTTAGACCATACCTTTTCTGGAATCTCGAAGTTCAGTGGTGCCGATGGTGCTCTGTTGATTAAGTAACAGGCGGTGCGAACTGCCTCCCCCCAGAATGGCTTGGGTAACTTAGCCAATCTGAGCATGCTTCTGACTCGTTCCATGATGGTTCGATTCATCCTCTCGGCCACTCCATTGTGTTGTGGTGTGCGTGGGACTGTTCTTTCATGTCGAATGCCATATCTTCGACAGTAGACATTGAACTCTCTGGAGGTATACTCGCCTCCGTTATCTGATCGAAGGCATTTTAATTTCTTACCCGTTTCACGTTCTACCATGGCGTGAAACTCCTTGAACTTCTCTAGAACTTCATCCTTCGTCCTGAGGAAATAAACCCACACTTTCCGAGATGCATCATCAATAAAGGTCAAGAAATACCTTTTACCGCCTAAGGACTCGACTTCGAGAGGTCCGCATACATCACTGTGTACTAGCTCCAATAGCTTTGATTTCTTCACTGATGAGGAGCTGAATGACACCCTCCGTTGTTTCCCGTACAAACAATAGTCGCAAGGATGAGACGCTGCATCCTTGGAAACAGTGATCAGCTTCTTTTTCTGAAGGGTTGATAAACCCTTTTCACCCATGTGACCGAGCCTTTTATGCCACAAATCTAGAGGTACCATGTGCTCTGCTACATGAAGGCTCTCTCCGTTTATCTTTACATGAGTCCTGTAAAGATTGTCACATAATTTACCTCGAGCAACCACCATGACCCCTTTCAACATCTTCCATGTACCGTTGGTGAAGCAGCTCTCATAACCTTGCTGATCAAAGGCTTTTACCGAGAGCAAATTGAGTCGAAGATCTGGCACATGACGAACGTCTTTCAAAGTTATTTTGCATCCGACGTTCGTTAGGAATTGAATATCACCAATTCCCATGATTTTGGCGGTGCTGTTGTTTCCCATCTTCACTATCCCAAAGTCTCCTGCTTTGTACGTGGTGAAGATTTCTCTGCAAGGAGTGACGTGGCAGGAAGCTGCTGTGTCAATGACCCATTCTACTCCTTGGTCCGCTGTGTGGAAGCACGTCTCTTCTGCACAGATGGTTACATCTTCTACCACTGTAACTCGTGGTTCTTCGCTGCTTTGTGCCTGTGAACTCTCCTGGTTCTGCTTCCGAAGACTGCGACAATTTCTCTTCAAATGTCCCTCTTTGCCACAGTTGTAGCACTTGTATGTGGGTCTCCGCCCATCTGATGACCTGCCCCTTGATCTGCCTCTGCTTTTGCTTCTACCTCTTCTCCAGTCTTCACCTCGAGACTGTCTTCCTCGATTCTCTGTGATGTAGGCTTCATCTTGACTGGCGCCTGCATCTTTTCTTCTTGCCTCCTCGTTCATTAAGGCATCCTTAACCATTGATAGGGTAAGTCTGCCTCCGGGTGCTGAATTACTGATGGAGACCACTAGTGTCTCCCATGAATCTGGAAGGGAACTGAGAAGTAGAAGTGCTTGTTCTTCGTCTCCAAGCTGTAACTCGACTGCTGTCAACTGATTCACCAAGTTCTGGAACTCACTTGTATGTTCTGCTACAGGAGTTCCGCTCCGCAACTTCAAGTTCACAAGCCGTCTCATCAGGATGGCTTTGTTTCGTGCTGACTTGGCTTGATACATACTCTCTAATTTTTTCCATAGAGTATATGCATCTGTTTCTTTGGCTACATGGTGGAAGACACTATGATCGATCCATTGTCTGATTTGACCGATGCATTTTCTGTTAATTTTCTTCCACTCTGCCTCTTTTTCTGTCTCAGGTCTCTGCCCTTCAAATTCTATAGGGTCATATAGATCCTTACAACTAAGGAGATCCTCCATCCTGGGTCTCCATAGTGTGTAATTTGTAGCAGTCAATTTTATCATGGCTCCGGATGATTCTTCCATTTTAGAATAATTAATTCACTAAAATGGAAATTGAATTTCAAAAAACCGAGCCCACCGTTACGTCCGGAACGGTCAAATTAGGTGGAATAGCCTCTTCCGGGGCTCAAAAATTCTTTTTATACAATAAATACTAAGCTTGGAAACTTTAAGGACTAAACTGAAATTTCTTAAGGGCTAAACTGAAATTTCAGAAACTAAAAGGGGGCACAAGTTATTCTCCAGAACTACAGGGGCCAAACTGATATTTCCTAGGGACTGAAATGTAAATTTCATAAACTCAGGGGGTCAAAATGTAATTACCCGGAAATACAGGGGCCAGAATGTAATTTTTCACGATTTGCTGACGTGTCAGATGGGGTCCACAGTGCTGACGTGGCTTGATGACGTGGCGAGATGACGTGTCCTGCTGACGTGGCTTGCTGACGTGGCTATCTGCTGACGTGGCTTGCTGACGTGGCGAAAAGGTCGCTGACGTGGCTGATGACGCGGCGCTGACGTGGTCGTCTTCTTCCTTGGAATGGCGCGTGCAGCGCGTGGGGCGAGTGACGCCCACTCGCAGACCAGGTCGGAGGCGCGTGCGGCGCGTGCGGCGTCTCTGGATGTCGGATCGGTCGCCGGAAAATTGCAGAATGATCAGGACGTCGTCACGAACACACTGGACACTTCAAATTCGAAATTCGATGACTTTCCGAAAAATCGAAATTTTCCAGAAACAGGGGACAAATTTTCTCTGAATTTTTCCTTTCTGTTCTGACGTTCCAGGAGCTCAACGAGGCTCTGATACCACTTGTTGGGATGTAATGATCAACTCAGAACAGAATTTGGGAGAAAAATTACTTGTATTAACAGAGAAAATTGTATTACAAGATTTATACAAAAACTCCCCTAAAATTTCTGGAGCTCTCCTGGCTCTCTCTCTGAATCCTAAACTCTCTGGTTTAGACTCTGGACTCTCTCTGGAATCTCTGTGATGCATAAACAAGGCAGAATTCGTCCCATATTTATAGGGAAAATTCTGCATACAAATTCAAATCAAATTTGGCTACTTCCTTTGATTTTCAAAATTGGAGGTGCCTAACAAATTTGACTCTCAATGCATTCACATGGGAGGGATTCTGGAAGCCATGCATGTCATGCATGAGCTCAGCAGAATTCTAGAACTCATGCATGTCATGCATGAGCTCATCAGAAAGTTCATCGAGGCATCGAAATTTTCAAGTTTCGTCAGGTTTCTCAACCAAACGGGAAGCTTTCCCGTTAAACTGTTATTGTAAAGCTCAAGCTGCCACAAGTTTTAAAGCTTCACGATATCTGGTAGTATCTCACCAGATATATTGTTATCCGCGAACTCCAAGTTTATGAGCTCTGTTAAATCTACAATTTTATCTGGAATTCGACCTTCAAGGCCGCGGTTTGATAGATAGAGCCAGTTCAGCTTGGTTAGGTTCACGACTTGTTTTGGAAAAGTAGTTGTATCGAAATGATTGTCACCGAGACTCAGTTGAACGAGGTTTGTCATGTTTTCGAGTGATCTCCATGGAAAAACACCAGAATATCCGCTGTAATTCAGATACAGGTAACGTAATTCGCTGAGAGACGATATGCTTGGAAATGATCCTGTGAAAAATTATTGCCAAGATCCATGTACCGTAGCTTTACACAGCTGTTCAAATCTTCTGAGATTGTACCATACAAAGAGTTGAACCCAAATGAAAGCTTGTCCAAGGACTGAAGCTGGCATACTGATTGAAAAGCAAGAGTTCCTGTCAAATTTTGATTCGAAAGCTCAATTTCTTTGACTAAATTATCTGAGTTGCAAGTGATTCCGGTAAAGTTGCATAAGTAATTATTTGGGACCTAAGTCTTAAATACATGAGTTTTTGATCCTTGGAAGGCGGTTTTGAGCTTTAGTAAAATCTGGAGCTCATCGGATTTGATACAGGAGAAGATGGAAAGAAAAAGATAAAGATAAAGAGAGCTATTAGTGGTCGACATGGGTGACGGTAAGAGGAAATAATATTACTAAGCACTCGGCATGCACGCCCTCTCTTAATTCATAATCATAAATGTGGTATTTTTGTAGTTTATTCGTTTATTGTGTGAAAGCCAACGGGAAAAAGTAAATAGAGGAGACTAAGTTGTTTCACGAGTGATTCTGAATTGACTGGAAAAGCAATTCTACTAAGTTTTTTTGATAAAGTTGCGTTCCTCTGTGTTGTGATATTCATTTCCCACCACTCTTTTGTCTTATTGGCTATTTTCGCGAATTCTCCCCATTGTGAGTTCGATTGCATTCCACCAGAACAGAATTGCTGGAACAAAGATGTGATGCATTGAAGAAGACTAGAAGTGACGCACTTAGTGTCCGTTTGATCCAGCTGTTTCAAAACAGGGGTCTGCTACTAGCTACTGTTACTTTAGTGTTTCGTAAACTCTTTCAAAATAGATTATCTAGGAAACTACTGCTCCGAAAATCTATTTTTGTATTAGATTATAAAAGCAAGCATAAGCAAGGGTCAACATTTGAAAATTGATTTTGAAATGCTAAAATTTTGATAGATTAAAATATCAAAATTATTAGAATATAAAAATTATCCTACTTAAATAATAAAAATCTAAAGTTACCCTTATGTATTAAAATTTTGAAATTAATAATTAATATATTATGAAATAAAAATTATTAAGATTTATTTTCTAATTTCATTTTTAAAAAAATAAAACAAATGCTACCAGAGGATAGTCGTCATTGGCCGCTGTTGGATGGAGCGTTTGATGACACGCCACCACCCCCACGTTGAAATTAATAATTAATTAATATATCATGAAAATTATTAAGATTTATACTTTTAATTTCATTTTTGAAAAATAACACCATGCCACCGGAGGGTAGTCGTTGTCAACCGTTGGTGGTGTGGCACATCCAGTGACACCACCGCCACGTTCTCCTTCAATTACTCTGCTAAGATCTGCTAACGATGTCGTCATTTACTTCATTGATAAATGAGGATAAGGCGTTTAAAGTTTTGGCTTTGAAATTTTAATTGTCCAATCCTGTTCACTAGAGACTTGAATGATGATGACATCACTATATTTGGATAGAGTACAACGACAAACATGGTGGTATTGGCGGTATCATCGGAAGTGTCAACACCATTGGCAGCCGATGATGACTACCCTCTGCTGGCATCTATTTTATTTTCAAAAATTATAGTTTTAAATAATAAATTAAATAATAAATTGAATTATTTTTATATCCTAAATTTAAATAATACAAAAAATTAATTAGTTTTAATAATATAATTTTATATTTACTTAAAGATTAAAAAGTAAAATTTTTTTTTAAAAAAAATTGTATATTTTAGTCTATTTTTATTGAAAATTAGTTTTTAAAAAATTAAGTTTAGTAAACACATATTTATAGCATTTAGACAATATGACAATTTTAAACAGCTGTGCTACCAAACACCCTAAAACTTTTTACGATAGCATAACAACGGATTTTTCTAACAACACTTTTTCATAACAATTTTTCATAGCACAATAATCCCAAACAAACCCTTAATTCGGATGGTCTTAAGAACTCCAACACTTGAGTGCATGATTACTTTGAAGGGCATACTTGAAATATGAACTTTGCATCCGAGGGTTGGAGCTAGTGTTCTAGTAGAAACTCATCAAGGATTGGTACATGATCTTGCATGCATATAGAGGATTAGACTAGTCTAATTGCTTGAGTCTTTGATAATGTAACTTGTAAAAATGTGATAATTAGAAGATTCATCTGCACTTCATATTTTCTTGTCTAAATTTCAGTCTATCATATTCACGTGCCTTAGTGGATCCTACAAAAAACAATTTTTTTGTCATTTGGTTAGTTTATAACTTTGATACCATGATAAATTTACTGCTTTTTGTACAAACTTAAACTTTTATGCGTGGCCGTAATTGAATATTTAAAGTTTATAATTAATAATCATAAACTTTGACAACTAAAAATCATTGTAATAACATCATATGTTGTATCCACCATTTGAAACATTTTCTTTGATTGAAGTTGCTTTACGTTTTTATTTTATTTATTCATCTATCAAGAAATATATAAGAAAGGAGGAAGGAAACTTTGTTTCACAAACTTAATGTGTATGGGTTGTACACCGGGCATGAGACTACTTGAAGGCATAGGATCTTGCTTGGAGGATGTTTTGGATTTAGCATAGCCACACAACAAAACAAAGCACTTATGGGATGCTTATCTTTTTGTCTGAAATCTGAATGAGCCTGAATTAAACTGAAATTTGAATAGATCTGAATATATAAATTTAAATAATATGTTTATTTTTCTAATTTTAACATTTAAATTAAAATGTCTAAAATTAATATTTTCACATATATATCCTTATTATTTGATGTTGTTTTCAGTGTGTTTTTTGACATATTAATAATATTTGTATATTAATAGTTTGCATACATTAATATTGAAGTGTTTATAATTTCATAATTTCAAATATTTTATTATTATAATATAAATTATTTTTTCTAACTTAGTAAAATAATAATTTATAGTGTAATTATATACATAATTATTTAAATATGTATTGTTTTATAAAAGTCACATATAAAAGGTAATAAATAAATTACATAAAGGTATTTTTGAGAATTAAGGGTGATAAAACCATTCAAACATTTGCATTCAAATAAAAGCTAAATATTTTAGCTTTTATCATTCAAATGAAAATGTCTTAGATTAAGTCTTAACTAAAAAAAAAAAAATCATAAAAAGATCTGAAATATGAGAATAAGTTAAATTCGGGGTTTAGACCGTAAAATAATCAGCCTCTTAGTCAAGTCTTCCAGGAACTATAAAGAGGCCAACTAAAGGGATTCTTATCTGCAAATCATGATTTTTACAGACTTCATCAAATAAAGCAATCAATAACCCTTGAATATTTGGTATTTCTTGATTTTTAGATAATTTATTTGGATTGTAAGACCTATTCTTTGGGATGTAGGTTGTTACATTTGTTGTTGATTTGGTCACTACAAATTGCAAATTAGGGACTAGTGGTCCAATTTTATCTCTCACGTTAGTAGTGGTTCTAGTTGTCCTATTATTATGGTTTAGTTGTTTGATATAACGCCTATATATAGGCCATTTCGAATTGGGTGATTTATGGAATACTTCCATTATGGAGTGCTTTTATAATAGAGTATATTTGACATAATATATGGAGTATTTTCTGTCCATTATTTTTCCTCTGTTTAGTCTGTCTTAAAAACTTATGTTAGAAAGATCATAATAGTGATATCAAAGTTTGTAAAACAGTATCAGAGTTTGTAAAACGATGTGAATATGATCTTAGAATTTTAGCTCATTATGCCAAAAGCAAAGGCAATGTTTTTTGATGTACTTGTAATTGATATATGTTGTGAAGGTTTAAAGGAAAGTAAAATGGCATGTTTTGTTAGATAGATGCTAGCTAAGAGTACAAATATTTTCTATAATTCGTAAACACTATATGAATAAATAAAAGAGTTTATTATTTATTTTTTTCTTAAATATGATTGTATCAATGACTAAGGTCTTCAAAGCTTATATATTGATAATGTTATGTATATATCAGATATATGTGAGACACAGAACTTTATCATAGCTTAAAATTAGTTCACAACCCATAAACAACAGTTGGACGCTTTGTTTGGACAAGGTTGTAGTGTCGTTTGTCTTTAATAGGGAAACAATGAATCTCTAACTCTTTGGAGTGGAGACTTCAGGACAAAGGTAGTCTCGTGCATTAATGAATGCATTGAACATGGACTACGTGGAATTATAACATTTGGTAGAAATACCTTGACCAAATGTAAATTAGTACACCCGAGCACTAAAGGCATCTACCTTAATCCTGAGTGGGTAGTGTACCTCTAGTATATAGGCTATGGTCTTCGACTAGAATAAAAAGTGGGATATAAAAGAATCAGGTTAATACCTTAGCTAGTTGGGATTGTAAGATTTGTATGCTAGTAGACACTATACCTTAGATATGGAATTCATGACTCCGAAAGGATTGTAGAATACCACCTTGATGGTTTTACAAGGTCTTATTTAAGAAAATCTTAGTCCAGTGTTTAATGAAAGTATTTCATTAAACTGAGATTTATTTTAATAAATCTCAACTCATTTAAATGGTAAAAAATTGGTATCAAAAGCTTAAGATATAATTGGAAGGGTAACACAGTAAATTATATCTAACTCCAATTATTGACTTTTCATGAATGGTAATATTGTAAATCTGATGCTTAATGGATATGACTTAAAGAAGTAATGTATTTAGATTAAATTATTAAGCTTTTTATAAAAGTATTTAATTCAAGAGTGTAACTTTGGACTTATAGTGGAATGAACCAAAGTTAATAGATTAATTGGGCCCATTACAATTATAAGATAACAGGGCACTGGGTCAAACTTATTGGAGTTCGTAACTAAATATGTATATCAAGGTCCCTTGAGTAGCTTATATAAATTGTTTGAACAAGGACTGGACTTGAGAAATTAATTATTTAATTTAATTGGATTTATTAGAGAATAAAGCCCATGTATTAAATTAAATATATTTGACTACTAAATAGGCTCATCATTTGATTAATTTGATTAATTAAATAATGGAGTATTTGGGTCAACTTAGTTAATTAGATTAATGAGCTTATAATTAATGTGATTAATTAAAAGCTTAAAAAAAATTGGGTTGGACCTACTTAAGTATTAAAAGTCCAACAAAAGATTTAATGAGATTAAGTTCTTATGCAACTAGGACTACTAGTCCTAGAAACGTAGAAAATTAGTTAGACTAGGCCTAATAAAATTAGGGTTAATAGTCAAAATTGGATAGGGATTAATAGAGACATAAAACGAAGAATTAGGTCATGTTATGATAGTTGAAGTGAACAAGGAACAAGTTGTCACTATTTATCGAATATTATCACACAATACTGTTCAAAAGACATTGTTCACAAGTTTCTATTCATACAGCACTGTTCATCGAATATTATTCACACGATACTGTTCACCAAACACTATTCATTTGTTACTGTTCATCTGACACTATTCATTTGACATAGTCTAATGATTTAAAGATGCCTGCATATCTCTTTTAGATAGTTTTCAAACATACCTATAAACTCAAGTGATGAGAAAGCAAATCAAAATTTTGAAATGTGCTTACAAGATGTTGGTCTTAGAGGCTATTTCGCAGTGTTGAAGTGTTTATATTTGACACCAGGTTCCTACGTATATGGACAATCGTCCATAACTACCATTATGGGTAAGGAGGATTAAAAGAGTATGGATATATATCAATCTTAATGAATATTTGTTCTTTGACTCTGTTCATCCCTTAGAAAAGGACGATGCGAAGGTTGCAGAACTGATGTGTAATGGCCCTTCAGATGTCATAGGGCCTTACAATCTAAAGAAACTATTTGAACATTCTTAGTTGAGTTAACCTAGCTAGGTTCTACCTTAATGTTAAGGGGATTGTTGAATAAAAGTTTATGCCTCAATGAATGTTCTAGCTCAATTAATTTGAAGAGGCTAAACCTAAAAGAAAATTAAGTCTAATACAGCTCCAACAGTATATTTGCAATAAAAGTGGTTCTTGTAAATGAATTCATGGGATCTGTTGCTCCTATTCTCTTTACATGTAACAAGTAAAAACAATTATATGTCGTGCATTGAAGTTATCCAGTGAAACATAATGCACACAAAACACAGATTGTGCATCCGTTTTCCAAAGGGACATTTTGTTGCATATATCCATATTTGGGTATTCTCTATGTGATGCTAAAAATAATAACTCTATCAACATTAACACTACATATGAAATTTTTTTTTGGCTATGTGATAAAAATTTCTTCAAGTGCCATAAAACAAGCTTAAATATGCTAGACTTCCACAAATTGGTGTGATATCAAGCTGATTAAACTTAAATGAATTTAATTAGTAAAGTCAAACGTAAATTAATTAACTCAACCTTAAAACAACATATAATAAAAGATGAAAAGTGCAAGATATTTTCTTGAAGTTTCTAATAGCAATAGTTAGAAAAGAAATCAATTCTCTTATACTGACAATGAATTCTTTACATATAATTACAGAGAAACTCACGAAGATTACATCAACAATCAACATTCACTGTGGACAATATATATATATATTCCTAAATGCACTTGACTAAAAATTCCATCCATAGGCCCTGTTCGATTCGATTAATAGTGGGGGGAAAGGATTTGGGATTACTTAATAATCTTAAGTTTGTTATTTGGTTAAAGTTTTTGACTTAGCAAAAAGTTTTCATAAGAATTAGGATTATTTAAATTTTAACAATCATTTTCCACTCCCCTACTTGAGGAAAACTTTGGTTTTTTTAGAAATAATACATTAAATTACTAATCTAACCTTATATATTTTTTATGTATCCAAAACTAACCTTATTCAAATAATTGATTAAATTATTTAATAAATAATTATAAATATAATTCGTTAATTTTTTTAAAATTACAAAATTTATAATTAAAAAAATCGAAAATTGAAAAAATTGTTTTGGCAATGTCACTGCTTGTACCGACGTGATCGTCTATTGGTCTTCTACTCATTTGAGATTGTTTCATCGCCGTGGAAAGCACTGTTCGTTGTTAACGAAAAAGTTTAACGTTGAATTTGATAATTATATCTGCCGATTTTGGAAAACGGTGATTTGGCCAACGATGACGCTTGCACGAAAGGATCGACTGCTAGACAATGGTTTCAGTGGTGCTAGTGGTGACATCAAAGCTCAAGATTCATTGAATGCCAACGACAAGAGCGGTGGTCATCCAACGACTTGCAAAATTTGTTAAGTTTAATATATGATTATATATTAAATTATTCATTTATTTAATAAGCCTATACTAATTTAATAATATTATAAAATAATTTAATATTTATTATATATGGTTAATTTTTACTTTTTCTTTAAAAATAAACAATATAATTTTGTGTAATTTTAAAATAATATTTGTAATAAATAATAAATTTGTGTAATAAAATTCGATTCTAATTAAGTTAATTTTTTTTTAAAAAATTTCATAGGTTAATACATAAATATAACTTAATAGTTATTTATTTTAAATTAATTCATAGAAAAAATTATATTTAATAAATGGATATTTTATATTTAAATAATAAGTTATTTATGTCCAATCAATTTATGAGCATTCCTTTCCATCCAAATTCGATATCAAACCAAACAAAGGAAAAAAATCTCCCAAACTCATTTATTTCCCTCAATTTTTCCTTTTCACCCGCTTTTCCTTTCCTTCTACTTTTCCTTTCTTGCAACCGAACACACCCTTAAAGTTCTTTGACTTCTTTATCGTCAAGTAAACAACTTTATATATAGCAGTTAGAGTTGATGCAAGCGCAAGAAAACAATTAGGAAATGAATATGAATGTGACCACCAAAATGCACACAAATTTGTAGCCTTCCTAAATCGACATTAACACTTAACATTTGATTTGCGCCTTAACTTCCTCTAACCCAGTCTCGCCTAAATTTGGGCTAATAAGTTTTAACCAAAGGAAGCTAGAATCATAAGCAATGAGATACTGACACGTTATAATAAATGGGAAGAAAAAATTATGAAAGAAAAAACAACTCAACAATCATATCTAATAAAATAATGAAAAGCTATCATGGATAAAAAATTGAAAAAAATAACCATCCTCAACAATTAACAAATGATTTAATATTAGTGGCTAGATTCAGTACTTTAACATGCTGGTGTGGTATATCTTGAGTAATAGGCCCTTCAAGTTGATTAAACTCGATGTTGATCATAGTTATTTTTGGCAATCCCCATATCCCCGTAGGAACACTTCCCGTCAGCGAGTTATTATTAACCATGAAATCCTCTAAACTCAAACAATTTGCATAACTCGCAGGAATTTCACCAGCTAATTTGTTGTTTAACATGTAAAGACTGTCATGGCACCTTTCTTGCACATATCGATCCGGTGGGATGTGACCTGTCAATAAATTTTTTTCTAAAACATCAATGTATAAAAACTCAGCCCACGAACCAAGTTCTTGAGGCAGAGGTCCGGTCAAGTTGTTTTGATACAAAGAAAGACCCACCAGCTTTTTAAACTGTCCCCATGCTTCTGGTACTTCACCAGATAGTTGGTTCTTATACAAGTGGAGGCACGCCAGATTGGTCAAGAACCCCACTTCAGATAAATCGCCTTTAAGAAAGTTCATCCAGGCATCAAAATCTTCGAGACTCGTCAGCTTTCTCAACCCAACAGGAAGCTTTCCAGTCAGTCTGTTACCGTAAAGCTCGAGCTGAAACAAGTTTCGAAGCTTCCCAATTTCTGGTGGTATCGCACCAGATATATTGTTGTACGCCAACTCCAAGTCTATGAGCTCCCTTAGATACCCAATTTCATCTAGAATTCGACCTTCAAGGCCGCAGTTTGATAAAAAGAGCCAATTCAGCTGGGTTAGATTCTTGATTTGATTTGGAAAAGTATAGTTGGATTGAAACGATTGCCGCCGAGACTCAGTTTAACGAGGTTAGTCATGTTTTCAAGTGATCTCCATGGAAAAACACCAGAATATCCGCTGTTATCCAAATACAGGTAACGTAATTCCCTGAGAGACGATATGCTTGGAAATGATCCGGTGAAAAAATTATTGCCAAGATCCATGTGCCGTAGCTTTATACAGCTGTTCAAATCTTCTGAGATCGTACCATACAAAGAGTTGAACCCAAATGAAAGCTTGTCCAAGGACTGAAGCTGGCATATTGAATCAAAAGCAAGAGTTCCTGTCAAATTTTGATTCGAAAGCTCAATTTCTTTGACTGAATTATCTGAGTTGCAAGTGATTTCCGTGAAGTTGCATAAGCAATTATTTGGGACCCAAGTCATAAATATATGAGGTTTTGATTCTTAGAGGGCGGTTTTGAGCTTTAGTAATATCTGGAGTTCATCGGATTTGATACAGGAGAAGATGGAAAGAAAAAGAAAAAGATAAAGAGAGCTATTAGTGGTCGAAATGGGTGACGGTAAGAGTAAATGATATTACTAAGCACTCGGCAGCACGCCCTCTCTTAATTCATAATCATAAATGTGGTTTAAAAAGAGTCCATCTACAGTACAGCCAGTGGCGAATCCAAGATTTTGTGAAAGGAGGGTATGTTAATATTTTTAAATTTTTATAATTTCTTTGATAAACAATGAAAAGGAGAAAATTTATTAAAAATTAAAAAAATACATATAGATAGGGGATATAAACCTTATCTATTAAAATAAATTCTAACACAATAAAACAAAATATAAAATATTAAAATATTATAGTTCAATAATTTAGTAAATACAAAGTCATAATTGTTTCAAACGAGTTTTCATGTTTTGAAAATGTTGCATGATTACCTTATTATATCAAAAATATATTTCTAAATGCATGCAAGCAAGCTATCGTTTATCTATCCATCTCTTATTCGATTGCATGGTTCAATCTTTACAATATTTATAGCAAAGAATAAGTCAAAATAAATAAATAAGCATTAATAAAATATACATAAATTTTATTGATAGAATATAGTAATAAGAATTAATTAAAATAACGATGTAATTTACTTGAAAGGAGTGATAATTAGTTATATATCTTGTATTCGATTGCCCTTGTTATGAAAAAAGTATATGATTGTCTGCAAAATAAAAATAAGATATTGATAACAAATGAACATGAAAACTACATGAGAAAAACATTAAAAATTTGATTAAAATTTTATGTATAAAATAAAGAGTAAAATATTAAATATAATAAAATATAAACTTGTTTGGCATTTGAAGAAATTTGTCCTCGTCTTTTCTTTTGTACCAATTCGTAGGGAAAAAAAGTAGTAGGAGACAGGGTAGGTGGCAAAGATCAGTGGTCAAATGACTGTAATAAAAAGAAATTAAAAAAAGTAATGTGTAGTTAAATTAAGTACTTTTTAATAAAATAGTATATTTGAAACTAATAGAACTGATGAGGAGGTATAAAAGAGTTTAATTTTTCAAGCGACGTCTGGGCTCCCTCGGTCTCAACGTCGGTCCACCTCCGAGTGCAGCAGCGCATGCATACGTGGCGGCCTTTTACTATTTTTATTGGGGTGGAAAAGTCCCTTTCCTTAAAGGCAGCGGCTGCATGGGTGCAGCTGCTGCAGTCTAGTTTTTCCTTTTTTTTTTTTTTTGGTAGTTTATTCGTTTATTGTGTGAAAGACAACGGGAAAAAGTAAATAGAGGAGACTAAGGTGTTTTACGAGTGATTCTGAATTGACTGGAAAGTAATTCTACTAAGCTTTTTTGTTAAAGTTGCGTTGCTGCACTCTAGTTTTTCCCCTTTTTTTGTAGTTTATTCGTTTATTGTGTGAAAGCCAACGGGAAAAAGTAAATAGAGGAGACTAAGGTGTTTCACGAGTGATTCTGAATTGACTGGAAAAGCAATTCTTCTAGGCTTTTTTGTTAAAGTTGCGTTCATTTGTGTTGTGATATTCATTTCCCACCACTCTTCTGTCTTATTGGCTCGTTTCCCGACTTATCCCCATTGTGAGTTCGATTGCATTCCGCTAGAACAGAATTGCTGTAACAAAGATGTGATGCATTGGAGAAGACTAGAAGTAATGCACTTAGTGTGCGCTCGATCCAGCTGTTTCACAACAGGAGTCTGCTATTAGCTATCGTTACTTCAGTGTTTAGTAAACTCACTTAATATTGATTATCTAGAATGGTGCTTCTCCAAAAATCTATTTTTGTATTAGATTATAAAAGTAAGCAAGGGTCAACATTTAAATATTGGTTTTCAAATGCTAAAATTTTGATAGATTAAAATATTAAAATTATTAAAATATCAAAACTATCCTACTTAAATAATAAAAATCTAAAAATACCCTTATGTATTAAAAATTTGAAATTAATAATTAATATATTATGAAAAAAAATTATTAAGATCTATTTTCTAATTTCATTTAAAAAAATAAAACAGATGCTACCAAAGGATAGTCGTCACCGACCACTGCTGGGGTGGAGCGTTCGATGACACGCTACCACCGCCACATTCAAATTAATAATTAATTAATATATTATAAAAATATTAAGATTTATACTTTTAATTTCATTTTTGAAAAATAAAACGATGCCACCGGAGGGTAGTTGTTGTCAACCACTAGTGGCGTGGCACATCCAATGACACCCGCCACCACGACCACATTCTCCTTCAACTGCTCTGCTAAGATCTGTTAACGGTGTCGTCGTTTACTTTGTTGATAAACGAGGATAACGCGTTTAAAGTTTTGGTATTGAAATTTTAATTGTCCAATCCTATTCACTAGAGACTTGAATGACGATGACATCACCATATTTGGAAAGAGCACACAACGATGAACATGGTGGTGATGGCGGTATCGTCAGAAGTGCCAACTCCATTGGCAGCTGGTGATGACTACCCTCTGCTAGCATCTATTTTATTTTTCAAAAATTATAGTTTTAAATAATAAATAAATTAATATATTCAATTATTTTAATATCATAAATTTGAATAATACAAAAAAATTTAATTATTTTTAATAATATGATTTTATATTTAATTAAAGATTAAAAAGTAAATAATTTTTTAAAAAGAAATTGTATATTTTAGTCTTTTTTATTGAAAATTAGTTTTTAAAAATTAAGTATACCAAACACATATTTATAGCATTTGGACAATACAACAATTTTGAGCAGTTATTTCACTAAAGACCCTAAAACTTTTTACAATAGGACAACTAACAATGGATTTTTCTAGCAACACTTTTTTATAACAATTTTCCATAGTACAGCAATCCTAAATAGGCCTTAATTGGGATGGTCTTAAGAACGCCAACACTTGAGTGCATGATTGCTTTGAAGGGCGTACTTGAAATATGCTTTGCATTCGAGGATTGGAGCCAGTGTTCTAGCAAAAACTCATCAAGGATTGGTACATGATCCTGCATGCATATAGAGGATTAGACTAGTCTAATTGCTTGAGTTTTTGATAATGTAACTTGTAAAAATGTGATAATTAGTAGATTCATCTGCACTTCATATTTTCTTGTCTAAATTTCGGTCTATCATATTCACGCACCTCAGTGGATCATACAAAAAACAATTTTTTTTTTCATTAGGTCAGTTAATAACTTTGATACCATGTTAAATTTACTGCTTTTTGTACAAAAATAATTTTATGCGTGGGCGTAATTGAATATTTAAAGTTTATAATTAATAATCATAAACTTTGATAACTAAAAATCATTGTAAAAACATCATATGTTGTATCCACCATCTGGAATATTTTCTTTGATTGAAGTTGCTTTAAGCTTTTATTTTATTTTATTCATCTGTCAAGAAATATATAAGAAAGGAGGAAGGAAACTTGGTTTCCCAAACTTAATGTCTATGGGTTATACACCGGGCACGACACAGCTTGAAGGAACAAGATCTTGCTTGGAGGATGTTTTGGGGTTAGTAGAACCGCACAACAAAACAAAGCACTCATGGGATGATTATCTTTTTGTCTGAAATGTGAATGAATCTGAATTAAACTGAAATTTGAATAGATTTGAATATATAAATTTGAATAATATGTTTGTTTTTCTAATTTTGACATCTAAATTAAAATATCTAAAATTAATATTTTCATATATATATCCTTATTGTTTGATGTTGTTTTCAGTTGTCTGTTTTGACATATTAATAATATTTGCATATTAATATTTTGTATACGTTAATATTGAAGTATTTATAATTTCATAATTTCAAATATTTTATTATTATACTATAAATTATTTTTTCTAAATCAGTATAATAATTTATAGTGTAATTATATACGTAATTATTTAAATTGTATTGTTGTATAAAAGTCACATATAAAAAGATAACAAATGAATTAGATAAGGGTATTTTTGAGAATTAAAGGTGGTATAACCATTCAAGCATTTGCATTCAGATAAAAGCTAAAAATATTTAGCTTTTTTTTTAATTCAAATGAAGATGTCTTATATTAAGTCTTAACTAAAAAAGAAATCATAAAAATATATGAAATCCAAGAATAAGTGAAATTCAGATTTTAGATTGAAAAATAATCAGCCTCTTAGTCAAGTCCTCTAGGAACTATAGAGAGGCCAACTAAAGGGATTCATATATGCAAATCATGATTTTTACAGACTTCATCAAATGAAGTAATCAATAACCCTTGAATATTTGGTACCTCTTGATTTTTAGATAATTTTATTTGGATTCTAAGACCTAGTCTTAAGGATGTAGGTTGTTACATTTGTTGTTGATTTGGTCACTACAAATTAGGGACTAGTGGCCCTATTTTATCTCTTATGTTAGTAGTGGTTCTAGTTGTTCTACTATTATGGTTTAGTTGTTTGATGTAACACCTATATATAGGCCATTTCAAATTGTGTAATTTATGGAATACTTCCATTATGGAGTACTTTTATAATGGAGTATACTCTACATAGTATATGGAGTATTTTCCATCCATTATTTTTCCTCTATTTAGTATGTCTTAACAACTTATATTAGAAAGCTCATAATAGTGATATCAAAGTTCGTAAAACAGTATCAGAGTTTGTAAAATGATGTGAATATGATCTTACATTTTTACCTCGTTATGCCAAAAGCAAAGGCATTTTTTTTCTGATGTACTTGTAATTGATATATGGTGGGGAGGTTTAAAGGAAAGAAGAATGGCATGTTGTGTTAGATTGATGCCCTAGCTAAGAGTATGGATATTTTTTGTACTTCGTAAACACTATATGAATAAATAAAAGAGTTTATTTATTTATTTATTGCTTAAATATTATTGTATCAATTACTAAAGGCCTTAAAGCTTATATAGTGATAAAGTTCTGTAGATATCAGATATATATGAGACACAAAACTTTATCATAGCTCAAAATTAGCTTACCAACCATAAACAACAGCTGGACGCTTTGTTTGAACAAGGTTGTAGTGTCATTTGTCTTCAATAGGGAAATAGTGAATCTCTAACTATTTGAAGTGTGGAGACTTTAGGACAAAGGCACTAGTGCATTAATGAATGCTTTGAACATGGAGTACGTGGAATTATAACATTGATGGAAATACCTTGACCGAATGTAAATTACTACGCTTGAGCACTAAAAGCATCCCCGCCTTAATCCCCACTGGGTAGTGTACCTCTAGTAAATAGGCTATGGTCTTTCACTAGAATAAAAAAAAAAGATATAAAAGAATAAGGTCAATACCTTGGCTAGTTGAGATTATAAGATCTGTATACTAGTAGATACTATACCATAGATATGGAATTCATGACTCCGAAAGAATTACAAAATACCACCTTGATGGTTTTACAAGATTTTATTTGAGGAAATCTTGGCCGAGTGTTTAATGAAAGTTTTTCGTCAAACTGAGATTTATCTTAATAAATCTCAACTCATTTAAATGGTATAAAACTAATATCAAAGGCTTAAAGGGTAACACGGTAAATTATATCTAACTCCAATTATTGATATTCCATAAATGATAACTATGTGAATATAATGCTCAATAGATATGGCTTAAAGAAATAATATATTCAAATTAGATTATTAAGCTTTCTGTAAAAAGTATTTAATTCAAGAGTGCAGCTTTGAACCTGTAGTGGAATGAACCAAAGTTAATGAATCAGGCCCACTACAATTATAAGATAACAAGGTACTGATCAAACTTCTTGGTGCTTGTAACTAAATATGTCCATCAAGGTCTCCTGAGTAGCTCATGTAAATTGTTTGAACAAGGACTGGACATGAGAAATTAATTATTTAATTGAATTGGGTTTATTAGAGAATAAAGCCCAGGTATTAAATTAATCATATTTGACTAGTAAATAGGCTAATTAATTAAATAATGGAGTATTTGGGCCAACTTAGTTAATTAGATTAATGAGCTTATAATTAATGTGATTAATTAAAAGCTTAAATAAAAATTACGTTGGACCTAATTAAGTGATAAAAGTCCAACAAAAGATTTAATGATATTAAGTTCGTATACCGAAAAAATTAGTTAGACTAAGCCTAATAAGATTAGGGTTACTAGTCAAAATTGGACAGTGATTAATAGAGACATAAAAGGAAGAATTAGGTCATGTTATGATAGTTGAAGTGAATAAGAAACATGCTATCACTGTTCACAAGACATTGTTCATCGAATATTATTCTCACAATACTGTTTAAATGACACTGTTTGCAAGTTACTGTTCACACAACATTATTTATCGAATATTATTCTCACAACACTGTTCACCAAATACTATTCATTTGACATAGCCTAATGATTTAAAGACGCCTACACATCTCATTCAGATAGTTTTCAAACATACCTATGAAATGAAATTATGGGAAAGTAAATCAAAATTTTGAAACATGTGATCACAAGATGTTGCAACAGTGGTCCATATCTACCATTATGGGGAAGGAGGATTAAAAGAGTATGGATATATATCAATCTTAATGAATATTTGTTCTTTGACTCTGTTCATCCCTCAAAAAAGGCCAATGCAAAGGTTGTAAAACTGATGTGTAGTGGCTCTTCAGATGTCATAAGGCCTTACAATCTAAAGAAACAATTTGAACATTCTTAGCTGAGTTAACCTAGCTAGGTTCTACCTTAATATTAAGGGATTGTTGAATAAGAGTTTAGGCCTCAATAAATGTTTGGGCTCAATAAATTTAAAGAGGCTAAACCTAAAAAAAAGATTAAATCCAATACACCTCCAACATTATATTTGCAACAACAGTGGTGCTTGTAAATGAATCCATGGGATCTGTTGCTCCTATTCTTTTTCCAAGAAACAAGTAATAACAATTATATGCCGTGCATTGAAGTTATCCAGTAAAACATAATGCACACAAAACACATGTTATGCATCTGATTACAAAGGAACATGTTGTTGCATAGATTCATCTTTGGGGATTCTTTATGTGATGTTGAAAATAATAACTCTATCAACATTAATACTGCATATGAAGGAATTTTTTGGCTATGTGATAAAAATTTCTTCCAGTGTCGTCAAACAAGCTTAAATATGCTAGACATCCATGAATTGGTGTGATATAATGTTGATTAAACTTAGATGAATTTAATTAGTAAAGTCAAACATAAATCAATTAACTCAAACTTAAAAAAATATATAATAAAAAATGAAAGGTGCAAGAGATTTTCTTAAGGGTTCTAATAGCAATAGTCAGAAAAGAAATCAATTCTCTTATACTGACAAATAATTCTTTAAATATAATTATAGAGAAACTCACGAAGATTACATCAACAATCAACATTCATTGTGGATAATATATATATATATAATGGTGCAGACACGTTTTTGCCTAAAGGCACTTGACTAAAGATTCCATCCTTAGGCCCTATTCGGTTCGATTAATAGTGGGGGGAAAGGATTTGGGATTACTTAATAATCCTAAGTGTGTTGTTTGGTTGAAGTTTTTGACTTAGCATAAAAGTTTTTCATAAGAATTAGGATTATTTAAATTTTAACAATCATTTTTCTACTCCCTTACCTATGGAAAACTTTGGTTTTCTTAGAAATAGTGCATTAAATTACTAATCTGACCTTATATAATTTGTATGTATCCAAAACTAACTTTATTCGAATAATTGATTAAATTATTTTATAAATAATTATAAATATAATTCATTAATTTTTTTCTAAAAATTAAAAAATTGCAAAATTTCAAATTTAAAATTTAAAAAAAAGTAAAAATTGAAAAAACTATTTTCGGCAATGTCGCCGCTTGTACCGACGTGATCGTCTGTTGATTTTCTACTCATTTGAGGTTGTTTCATCAACGTTGAAAGCATTATTCATCATTAATGAAAAAGCTTAATGATGAATTTGAAAATTAGATCTGCCGATTTTGGAAAACGGTGATTTGGCTAACGATGAAGCTTGCACGAAAGGATCGACCAGTGGACAATGGTTTTTATGGTGTTGGTAGTGACATCAAAGCTCAAGATTCATTGAACGCTGACGACCGGAGCAGCGGTCAGCCGACGACTTGCTAATTTTGTTAAGTTTAATATATGATTATATATTAAATTATTTATTTATTTAACAAGCCTATATTAATTTAATAATATTATAAAATAATTTAATATTTATTATATATGGTTAATTTTTACTTTTTCTTTAAAAAATATAATTTTGTGTAATTTTAAAATAATATTTTTAATAAATAATAAATTTGTCTAATAAAATTTGATGCTAATTTAGTTAATTTTTTTTTAAATTTTTCATAGGCTAATACATAAATATAACTTAATAGTTATTTATTTTAAATTAATTCATAGAAAAAAATTATATTTAATAAATGGATTTTTTATAATTAAATAATAAGGCTATTTATGTCCAATTAATTTATAAGGGAATCCTTTCCATCCAAATTCAATATCAAACCAAACAAAGAAAAATATCTCCCAAACCCAATCATTTTCCTCAATTTTTCCTTTTCACCCATTTTTTCTCTCCTTCTACTTTTCCTTTCTTGCAACCGAACACACCCTTAAAGTTCTTCGATTTCTTTATCGTCAAGTAAACAACTCCATACATAGTAGTTAGAGCTGATGCAAGCGCATGAAAACAACAAGGAAATGAATTTGAATGTGACCACTACAATGCACACAAATTTGTAGCCTTCCTAAATCGACATTTAACACTTAACATTTGATTTGCGCCTTAACTTCCTCTAACCCAGTCTCGCCTAAATTTGGGCTAATAAGTTTTAACCAAAGGAAGCTCCAATCATAAGTAATGAGATGCCGACACATTATAATAAATGAGAAGAAAAAATTATGAAAGAAAAGACAACTCAACAATCATATCCAATAAAATGATGAAAAGCTATCATGGGTGAAAAATTGAAAAAAATAACCATCCTCAACAATCAACAAATGATTTAATATTAATGGCTAGAAATAGTACTTTAACATGCTGGTGTGGTATGCTTATCCTTTGTAAATATTTTCCAAACACATAATTTGCTATCCAAATTAGACAGCCAATTAAAAGTTCCCAATATACGCAATAGGCACTTGACAGTGGTATTAATTAAGATACAAAATTTATGAACATAAAAGCAAGGGAAAGGAAGAACTGACTTATCAATTAAAGAAAAGCCGTTATGATCAGTACACAAATGATGCTGGAAATTCGCCCGAAAACTGATTGTTACTTAGCGAAATATTCATCAGAGAAGTAGCCTTCAAGATCTCCTCTGGTATTTTACCTGATAACCGATTGTGTCCAGCATATAAGAACTGAAGATGTTTCGCGTTTTCGATATCTTGAGTAATAAGCCCTTCAAGTTGATTAAACTCGATGTTGATCCTAGTTATTTTTGGCAATCCCCATATCCCCGTAGGAACATTTCCCGTCAGCGAGTTATTATTAACCATGAAAACGTCTAAACTCAAACAATTTGCATAACTCGCAGGAATTTCACCAGTTAATTTGTTGTTTAACATGTAGAGACCTGTCATGGCACCTTTCTTGCACATATCCGGTGGGATGTGACCTGTCAATAAATTTTCTGCAACATCAATGTATAAAAACTCAGCCCACGAACCAAGTTCTTGAGGCAGAGGTCCGGTCAAGTTGTTTTCATACAAAGAAAGACCCACCAGCTTTTTGAACTGTCCCAATGCTTCTGGTACTTCACCAGATAGTTGGTTCTTATACAACTGGAGGTACGCCAGATTGGTCAAGAACCCCACTTCAGATAAATCGCCCCCAAGAAAGTTCATCGAGGCATCGAAATCTTCGAGATTCGTCAGATTTCTCAACCCAACAGGAAGCTTCCAGTTAGTCTGTTACCGTAAAGCTCGAGCTGCAACAAGTTTCGAAGCTTCCCAATTTCTGGTGGTATCGGACCAGATATATTGTTATACGCCAACTCCAAGTCTATGAGCTCCCTTAGATACCCAATTTCAGCTGGAATTCGACCTTCAAGGCCGCAGTTTGATAAAAAGAGCCAATTCAGCTGGGTTAGATTCATGATTTGATTTGGAAAAGTGGTTGGATTGAAACGATTGCCGCCGAGACTCAGTTTAACGAGGTTGGTCATGTTTTCAAGTGATCTCCATGGAAAAACACCAGAATATCCGCTGTTATCCAAATACAGGTAACGTAATTTGCTGAGAGACGATATGCTCGGAAATGATCCCGTGAAACTATTATTGGCAAGATCCATGTACCGTAGCTTTACACAGTTGTTCAAATCTTCTGAGATGGTACCATACAAAGAGTTGGACCCAAATGAAAGCTTGTCCAACGACTGAAGCTGGCATATTGAATGAAAAGGAAGAGTTCCTGTCAAATTTTGATTAAAAAGCTCAATTTCTTTGACTGAATTATCTGAGTTACAAGTGATTCCTGTGAAGTTGCACAAGTGATTATTTCGGACCCAGGACGTGAATATATGAGTGTTTGATTCTTGAAGGGCGGTTTTGAGTTTTAGTAATATCTGGAGCTCGTCGGATTTGATACAGGAGAAGATGGAAACAAAAAGAAAGAGATAAAGAGAGCTATTAGCGGTTGACATGGTGACGCCACAGTGAGAGGAAATGATAAGACAATTTCAAGTGGTTCTCTCATTCAGATCAGAGAACAGCCATAGTTAACCATGTTGATTAACCTCTCGAATATACATGTGGAGAGTAAGGTGTTCTTGGTATTTATTATTATTATTTCTTCAAAAATTGACCGAAAAATAGTATTTCTCAGAAGTTTTTTGTCTACGGACATACTACCATGTCCTTTCTCCTTCGTCTTCTTTTTTTTTTTTTTAATTTTAAGGTATTCTTGTTATTTAATTTTAAAAAACTTTTTTTATTATATTTTTAGTAAAAGTAGTTTAAACATGAACTTCATAGTGCACAAATTAAGACTTCAAAATCGCGTATTCCCATTGTAAAAGTCATTAAACCACATCAAATTTTGTATTTTTTATTACAAAATTCATTGAATACAATAAAAGAATTAATTTAATACAATTTTTAAGGTTGTTGAACAATTACTAGAATTGAAAACATAATTTTTTAGATTTTAATATGTACTGTACCATAGGGGTGTGCAAAAATATCCGACCCGATCAGGTTTGATCGGGTTGAAGTCGGTTTTTGTGTTGCAGTAACCCGCAATCGGGTTTTAAATCATGTTTTTTTTGCATCTCATATCCGACCCGACCCGACTCGACTAATTTTCCCACATGAAATAAGCTTTAAAAAATCTGTGAATCAAAATCCGATCCCGACCTAATCAACCCGACCCGATGATTCGGGTTACACCTCGGGTTCTATACTTAAAAAACCTGAACACGGGTCAAAATTTTCAAACCCGACCATGCATCGGATGGTATCGGGTTGGGCAAAACCCGACCCGACTCGTGTGCACCCCTACTTTACCATAAGACTATCGTTTAAGAAATTAAATATATTATGATGGTGCTAACCACTCCTAACTTTAAATATGAGGAGTCTATAATGTTTTGTTATTTATTGAATTTTTTAGTGAAAGTTGACTAGAAAAGTTATTTTAGAAAGCTTTTTGCCTAGGTTGTGTTAATTTCCTGTTGTTTATTTATTTATTTTTGAAAGTTGACGGAGAGAAATCTCCTAATACAAATCATTTGTTCTTCCATTCTCCAGTAACAATCTCAAGTTTTTTTGGGACACTAATGCTGGCTTGGTAATACAATGCACTGTTTTTCTTTGTTTAAAATTCATTTTATGGTATCTGAAGGAGAGGGGGCCCTTCGGAGTCGTTCCATTTTGGCTATAATTTGGCTTCGTTGGACGGAAAGAAACAAAAGAATATTTGAATTAAAGAGCTAGCGAGAACTTGGAGACTCTTTAAGATAGAATTGCCAAAAAATCTGAAGGGTATTTCTTGATTTTGTATGAGCAGTTAATTTTGATGCGTATACAGTTGCATACCTATTTTTTGATTAATTTGGATTTGACATTTTATATTGGTGCTGACAAGGAGAAACCATATATATTATATATGACTGCAAATCATGGCGCACAAACAAAATCTGAAGAAATTTTCGTACCTGCAAGCATAATGTAGACAAGAAGCTTGTACTTGTTTATTTCTACATTCCCTAGAGAAATTCCGGGCAACGGTCAAAGAATAAATTGCACGATTGAAAACAATGAAATTTGCAACAAGAAAAAATTAATGCACAGAAGCGTACATTTGGCTATGTGATCTACCTCTCTTTAATAACCATTCTCGTTAAGCTCTATATTCCCTACATGTGTTCCTAATAAAATTTCTTGACAATTCTCTCTCTTTTTTTTTGGAAAATATATATATATATTTATATTTGTTAGTTTTCGCGGAATAAATAGTTAACAATAACTTAATTGAAAATAATAAAGTAAAATAGAATAGAATATTTTACGTGGTTCGGTTAAAACAAAACCTATATCCATAGGCAACAAGAATTACAATCCACTATGTTGTATATATTTATACTCGACTTATGACTCTTTACAGTGGTAGACACCCGCTCACTCATTAACCTAATATATACAAACTTGATGGCCTTTGATTACAACCATAGTCTTTCACACACTCTTTTGAGGCTGCACTTCTCAGTTATGATTGACATAACTATACTAGTTTAGTCAGACCAGTGTAACTGCTATTGACTCATGATCACTCAACTCACTGAAGCTCACACGACTCTAATGACACTTACAAATCAGATCTGCGTACATACTTAACACGTATGAGCCATACACAATCTTAACTAACTCAACCATAAAGCTTTTACAATGAATGATAAAGGAAATAACACATCAAATGATTCTTTTGGTTCTGCACATAAGCCAAGCTGACATATCCGAAAAAGGATTATCTCCCAAGTATAGGAGTATCAAAGTAATAAACCCGGTAAGACCAGGGTTGATCCACGAGGAAGGGGATTTAGCGGTACAAACTATAAGGTAAACAAATATCATATGAATAATCAAGATGATATTAACAAATAGAAGTAAAGATGATAGGCGAAAGCAAAAGGTGATAAAAACCATGCATGAAAATTATGAGGTTAAACCTACCATAGCAAATAAAAGAACAAGTTCATAAACAATAAATGAGAATAATTAAAATACAAGTAAGAGGAATTAACGCAATAATAATGAAAGCTAAGGTTAGAGAATTCGCCCTTGATATTTCAAATAAGGATAAGTAACCCAATTATAACTCAATTGGAATCCACACATCAAGGAGGTTCCAATCGGAAGGTATGTCATTTAAGCCCATTTTAGTTATATGAATTATATTTGTTTCATTACCAATATTTATACCACTTCTTGTAAATAGGTTCAAGCATCTAATGTGTCAATCACCATATGTCTACAACAAATTAAGGTTCCTAATTAGACTTATGTCGGTAAGGAAGAACCATACGACATCTAGAAAGGATCCAAGCATTTGATGTGCCAAGGATTGTCTACAATGGATCAAGACCTCCACTTTACGAGTGATGTTAAGATTGATTAATAAATATAAATCATATAAAACAAATAACAAAAAATTATGATTATTAAGCACATTTCAAAGGGTTAGAAAATCCTTATTCTCATATCAAGGGATTCACCCTTTCACCTTAGTAAAAGAGAATTTAACAAGACATTATAAAAGAAAGAAAACAAATTGTAAGAAAAATGAAATTTATTAATAACATTAAAAAACAAGAGAGAAAAACACAATAACAAGGGATCCCAGCCAAGGCTAAGATGCCCTAATGGGTCACAAGGCATCTCTATTTATAGATACATTCAGGGGCAAACTTGTCAAATTACAAAGGGACAATTATAAAATATCTTGTTGACAATTTGGATCATCATGTGCATCGACTTTGACCACCGATTTTGGCATTGAATTATTTAGAATTTTGATCACATGTCTCATTAAACTTGTAGATGTTTCTCTTAGCTTTCTAGAACATCTTGATTCATATGATTTGGATAAATATATCAAGAGATATGGTCAAAATATGGAGGCATGGTCAGGCTGGGCCGAAACTGCAGATATGTTCACTTCAAGCCCATTTTTGGTCCACTAAGATCCCGAATTTGATAATACTTGTGAAATATGATCTTTTAGATAATTTAATCAGCTTTCCAATAGATCAAGATTTATACCATTTTGATCTATAAATAGAAAGTTATGCCCATTTTATCAAACTTGTAACAAAAATCAAAATTAAGATAAAGTTAATTCAAAAAATACAAAAATATGCTTAAGTTGAGAAATTTAAAGACACTATCAGTGCAAAATAATAGATTAAGCTCTTATTAATCATACACATTTAAGTGTTCATCACAAGCCTTGACTGCATGTTCCTTATATAAGCTATGCAAATAGCTTATGAAGCATGTAATCATCAAACCCAATCCACTACAAGAATTTTTTAAACATTTGTCACTTTATGAATTTTTTATTTGACAGTTTTTTAAATAAGTGAGAAATATAATCTAATGTGAAAAGTCAACTTTACTTTTTTATATTATTTGTCACTTTGAATAATTTCATTTATCACTTTTAAAATAAGTGACATATATATACATTTAAAACAAAAATTTATATTTTCCCTATTTCCCTTTTTTATTTCCCACCATTTACTCACCTTCTTTTGCCCTAGCCACCATCATCTACTCCCTTACCCACTCTTCATCTACTAACATCGATTTCTTCTCAAATCCTTCCAATGATTCCATGTTTCTTCTCAAATCAGTTTCATTGTAGCTCAAATTGCCGACTCCAGCAGCCCTGCGAGGCACCGACTCCAGCTATAGCAGCTGAGAAGCTTCAGGATTTAAGCCAACCGATTGATGTCTTCTTGCTAGACGCTACCGTTGCTGCCTTCTATGGCACCAGATCTAAGGAAGAAGTGAGCTTTTCCCCATCATTTTTTTCACTTGCTCTTTTCTGTTTGGTTCCCGAGAAAGTGATTGGTTCTCAATATTTCTGCACGTACTCCTTCCTCTACCACCAAACGGAGATGCTTTCCCATCGAGTCTGCATGGACGCTTACTATAACGCCATATTTCAGAACAGACATCACTTTCAAGGAAAAGTACATGCCTTTTGCTGTGAAAATTTGGGCTCTCTTCGTTAAAAAAAAAAAGGAAAGAAATTGGTAGAAGTTTATTTTATTATCGTATTAATTATTTATTTTTGGTGAATATTTGTATTTGAAAACTAAATTTGAGTTTAATTTGGTAGATTGTGTGAAGGCTGAGTTGGATGTAGGAACAAGAAACGGTATTCTCGCAACTTGGTCAACACAAACCGGGGCGAGAAAGGTCTATGCGGTGGAGGCAACAAAGATGTCTGAGCACGCCCGCATGCTTGTCAAAGCTAATAATCTTCAACATGTGGTTGAAGTGATTGAGGGCTCTGTGGAGGATGTTGAGCTGCCGGAGAAAGGTTAGTGTTAGTGCTTTTCCTTTGTAGTCCATTTCTCATTCATTTTGAACTGTCTTTTCCATTGTTCTAGTTTTATGTTTTGAGTATTTATGGAAATGTGTAGTTTCGGTTTCAAATATTTGATGATATTGTTTAATCAGCAGTTGATGTAATCATCTCTGAGTGGATGGGGTACTTTCTTTTGCTTGAATCTATGTTTGATTCAGTGATATGTGCTCGTGACCGCTGGCTGAAGCCAACTGGAGTCATGTAAGTAACTTAATTGGTTTTATGAGCATTATTTGCCTAGTTCTATTGTATGAAATCACACAAGTTTACTTGCTTCTTTTGTTTCTGTGCTTTTAACTGCTGTCATTGCTTTAACAATGCTTAAAACTGGGAGTGTTGAGGTTGTTTCTTTTGCCTCGCAATAATTAATCGTGGCTTCCATTTCAAAGGTGAAGAGACACTGCATTTGCATTTACAGTCTTAAAAAGTTTTCAAATTCCTCCTTGGTTCGTTCTGTACATTAGGAGCCACTAACAACTGCTTTGTTTAATTTTTGAGCATTATATGATATAAGAGTCCCTTTTGGATATTGCATACTCTTTCCTTTATCTGTTGGATATTGCATACTCTGTGTTTTTTTTTTTAAATTTTTACTACAAATCTGCTGGTTACAAATAATTATCTTTTTCTAGTTGTGCTATATATACTTTTATTAGTGCATTTAAACTGTCTTTCTCTGGTCTGATAATTTGATTTTCAAAGTGAGCACATTATGTGGTAGGTTGTAGCACTATTATTGAGTGAGAAGCTGATCTCCATATTTTCATATTATTTCCTCTTCAAGGCAATCTGTGGTGTTGTGCTATCGGTTCTTATAGCATTGGTGGCTTCCAGTCCCACTAAGGGATGGAGTGGACAAAGTCGATGCTTATTGGAAATCCAGATGGCTCATATGCTTTGCCTAGTGGTGGAGCTGCTGTTTTGAAGTTGAATGAATAGGCTTATGTCTAATTTATGATTTAATTGTGTTTGTCCATCGAACTCTGTTGTAGGTAAGATGATTCATTGCATCCTATGTTAATGCAGGGCTGCTTTTGAGAAAGAAATTGAGGGCCTACCTTCTACGCATTCTATTGGTGATCTTCCACCAGAACTCCACTACCCATTGTGTAGGGAAGTAATGAAATATGTTGTATGGACTAACAAATGTTGTTTCAAGAGTTTCTGCGATAAGTGTAAGTTTCTTGTCATGAACTGCCTAAATATGTGTCAGTCTTTATGATACTCACTCTTCATTTTGATGGTTAATTGTTTATTCCACACTTTACTGGATACAGTTATGTTTATTCTTCTACTTTTACAAATGATTTGTGTGTAAATATGGTCCAGTAATTTTTTTAATGGTTAATGTTTTTGAATTTTAGGAGAGAATCTCATGATTCTACAAAGTGAGCTAAAACAACAGAAAAAGCTTGTAAGGAGCTTGAAAAATAAATCTCTGTGGTATAGGAAATTGGAGGAGGTATATTATTATGAACCATTTGTTATAACTGCTAAGAAGATAAAATTGTAATTGTAGACCTGCTGTTGAAGAAAAGATTGCAATTGTTCTCTCAGTCTTTCTCTTTCTCTGTCTTCTTTTTTCTTTTTTCAAAATTTTATTTATTTTACTACTTTTGCTTAGTGTTCCTTGCATAATACATGATATGCATTGCATGATTGTTGACATAAGTGGCAGTTTACGCAAATTTATCTTACAAGATAACAAAGAATGTTATTATGGTTGAGGAAATTCTTTAATTTTTCAGTATTGGCTTCCATAGGATATAGAATCATTTAATTGTATTTTGTTAATTGTATATCATGGAGAAGCTTATTGATATTGCTACCTACATACATCAAGCAATTATAGAAGCATTCGGAAATAATGGTATGACTTTGTAAGCTCAACTGCAATAATGTAATTGAGTATCAAGCACTATATCAATTTGTAACCACTATGATGCACCTGCATACATGTGTTTCAAATGAATGCTTGATCTTTAGCTTTTTATTTCCTCTTTCTTACTTTAGAAATTAGATGGATTTGATACATTTCACTTGCCATAATCCATTGTTATTCTTTACTCTTATTGGTGTAAATTACTGACTACATGAATTACAAAGTTGCTAATTACTTGGTATTGTGTAGTATGCTTACTTGTTTGTTATATAGATTTTTGATATATGATAAAGTGTGATTGATTTGAGGATTGATGCTTGTTTTATGAGAAATTTGTTTAATGTAACAAATGATACAGATTATGAATTTCTGAAATTTAATATACCTATTATATATATATATATATATATATTAAATACTTGGCCGTTAAAAACTGCCAAGTATATATTTTTTTATTTTTAAAACTAATTATACTTGGCAATCAAAAATCGCCAAGTATAGTTAGGTGCATACTTGGCGGCCAAAAACCGCCAAGTATATTTTTTTTAATTTTTAAACCTACTATTTTTTACGGTCAAAAAACGCCAAGTATAGTGAGATGCATATTTGGCACTTTGACCGACCGCCAAATATAGTCAAACTGACTATATTTGACGGTGCCATTGGTGGTGCTTTTAAGACCTCCAAATATGATCATATTTGACGGTCAAAGACCGCCAAATATGATCATTTTTCTTGTAGTGATTATTATCAATTTCTTGCAAAATCTAAATAAGATGATTAGATAAAGATCACATAAGATAGGAAAGTATATCTCAATCACTTAGATAATTAACAAGCATATTTGAATCAAGTAAGTGATTGGCAATCAATTAAGATAATCAATAAATCAATATAAGTATTTATCGAAAATATCTTAATCATAAAAGTGATTGATAATCAAGATAAAACCTTTCCAAAAATCACTTCAATCAATCAATCATTCTTTTTCTAAAATAAATCTTTTAGAAAGCATTAGGAAAAATATTAATAAATATGTTTTTATCACAAGTTGATAAAACAAATATTGATCACGTGCGTTGCACATGCATGAAGTTTGCCACATGTCACATTAACACCAACAATCTCCCCCTTTGACGCCTTGTGATGAAAACATTCACATATTTCTATAAACACAAAGTCCTACCTGGTTAAGTTTAATACAACTGAAAACACCTAGCAAAAAATGCAAAAAAAAAAAAAATAGTGATAACATACTTTCAATTACAGGAGATATATATAACTGAAATGATCTTATGGATTCTATCAGAGCCTGCATAGAAAAAGTGAACAAACACAGATAACTAACAAAGTGCAATTTGCAAACTAAGTAAACTCAAAAACCTACAAATAACACTTAAACAAAAAGGGTACTACTCTCCCTTAATTTAAAAACAACTCCTTTTTAATCAAAATAACCTGCAAACAAAAACAATGAAATCCTAGATAATGGAGTAATCAAACTCCAATCCCTACAAGTTTAAATATTAAGCCAAAATATCCAAAGAATTATAAAAACACAGAAACATCCATCCCAAAACTAAGTTTCTACTCCCCCTTGGTTTCATAACAAGTGTCGAATGAAAAGGGTGAAGTAAACAGAACATAACAAAAATGTGAAAAGAGTTCAAATGCTGAAAAAATCAGCGAAGCCTAGTTGATTTTCGAACAGGAAGTTTTGGTCATTGGCTTGGGTGCTTCTTGGACCTGCTAGCTATGGTTTTGAACCTCCTAACAACAGGGGATAGGGAAACTTGTGGAGTTGGTGCAGAGACTTGTGGAGTAGTTTCTGTTGAGGTGGTAACAACATTATAAACCTGTGAGAGATCAACTAAAATCTCAGTAGCTTGTGTGGCATATGGAGGAAATGATTATAGAGAAGGGTCAGCATGTGGTGTGGAAGTGGATTGCTTCGCAGTTGTCCTTATTGACTTTAGAGAAAATGCTTTGCTATGTTAAGACTCTGCAGCAACTTTCTTGCCCTTCTTCTTACTTTTCTTTTTGGACTTTTTCTTTGAACTCTGATTACTGAATTTTGCTTCAAGTTTCTTCTCAAGAGCTTGTTGTTTATCCTTGATGTCTTTAATATACTACACAAACATTAGCTAAAAAAGCAGAAATCAAAGCAAATTGATCATTAATAGCAGTCATTTGATTGTGCCTTGGTGGTCTTTTTGTCTAGGTTGGTGCCTTAGAATTTCCTCCTTCTCGGGAGCATTCTTAATTTTGGTCAAAAACCCCTTTTTGATGGGACCAGGAATGTCCTCTGTAATTTCATCTTCCTCAAGTCCAACACCATTTTGAATCAACAAAGCATGAATCATACAAGGAAACACAAGCAGTTTTGAATGTGACCGATAAGTAGTAATCTGTATAATGTAATTATAGATCTATAAACCGAGATTAACAACCCTAATCATCCGAACAGAATAGAGAAATTTTGCTCTATTCTCTTTAACTTTATTTTGATAAGTAGAGGGAAACCAATCATATTGGGTTATCTTATACAGCACACAATATTTCAAAATCAAGAATTTCTTATCAATGCCATCAAATGGATCCAAAAAAACATAAAGAGTCCTAGTTAACTCAAAAGTTACTTCATTCATATCTAAATCTCTCCCAATAGTATGTTGAATTCCAATAGGAACATCATAAAATTGATTAATGATGTTTTATGAAAGCCTAATCTATTTACCCTTCCAATAAACCTTATGAGAATAAAAGCTCCTACGATCATCAATCGATGTCAAGATATTAGCATAGAATTCCTGAATGAGTGATTTAACAAGTGGAGTAAGATTGGTTACCATTCTCATCCAGTGCCTTAATTCAATTATTTCTTTGAGTTGATACTTCGTAAAGTCATCAACTTTCACTGGTCTCTCCATTCGAACTTATTGCTTGGATGTGTATTTAGGATGTCTTGTCTCATCTCAATTTCTCCCTTGAGAAACTTGTGATTGCGAGGTTTGACATGATCCTGAACTTCTCCAAGCATGATATCATCATCTTCACTCATTGTTGGATCCACTGGAACCGGTGGAGCTTTTGGTTGCTTTGGTATAGTCGGTGATGACTGCTCTGGTTCAATTTCTGGAGACTATTCAGGTTCATTCTCTTCTTGTTCATCCTTTTCTAGTTTTTCAGATTCATTCTCTTGGGATTACTCTGGAGAATCATTATCTTGCGCTTGTGGGTCTTTTCCTGCATGTGGTTCTTGTTGCTGATGTTGACTGGATTTCTTTTCAATTGAAGAGTCTAAAATCGATAAAGAACTTGTTGTTTCAGGTTTAGATGATGATGAATTGGGCTCAGCCTTTCATTTCGCCATGTTGAATAGCATTTTTTTTTTTTCATTTTGATTACTGCTATGCTTAGGTTTAATGAAGAGATAATGAAAGCAAATATGCAGAGAGTGATTGATATAATTAATAGTTCTAATAACTAAGTGTGATATGACCAGCATGCAATCCTAATCGAAACCGAATTCTAAGAATTCAAATTTGAATAAAATTGTGTTTCCAAAATAGATTAAATCCATGAAAGAGAAAATCTTTATTTGCATAGATTTTTACCACATTAAATATGGTAATTTCAAATTGCATTCATTTATAAAATATTTTCAAAATCTTCATTAAATAAGGCAATTGAAAATCTTATAAAATCAATAGCTTTATATATCCAAAATCTTTCTGCCATTTAAAATCTCGCTCTTAAATTAACTTTGCTGAATTGGCTTACTTATTAACACATCAGCCACACAAGAAAATCAAACTAAGTTTGACATTAAGCCCTATTTGAAAGTTATACTACATATAACTGAAAACAATTAACATTTTTATAATCGAATTATTTGAGCTTCATAAAGTTATTTTAAAACCAAGCATGTATCAAAGCTGTAAAAACGCATAACAGAATCAATTTTCATTATTTTAACATTCAATTCAGTTGAGTAGTCAACATGAGTATGCTTCTTATACACACAAACATTAATCTCAACATGAATTATTTCTTTGTCAAAACAATAGCTTTCACACAAGAAATGAGGTAGCCCTCTTCCATTAGAGTGGGTGACCTCAACAGATTTCTGAGATACATTGAAGTTACTCTCTAAGGATAGCTTTCACACATCATAACTAGTAGCCCTCTTTATTTTTTATACCAGCAAATTTAAATAAAGTAGCTCAACCATGCTTAAAATTGAAAATTTAACTAATGATGCTACAAATATAAACAACATAACTAAAAATAGTTTTTATGCAGATAACTGACAAATGCTAATGGCCTTTCTCAGTTTTTTAAATCTCAATGCATCAAGTGCTTTAGTAAACAAGTCAGCTAGTAGATTCTTAGTAGAGAAATGTTTAATGTGGATTGTTTTAGACTCAACAAGCTCTCTAATAAAAGGATGCCTTATATCAACATGATTGCTTATAGAGCATTGGACTGGATTCTTTGAGATATTAATCACATTAGTATTATCACAAAACAAAATTATAGAGTCTTGATTAATAATAATTAGCATTTGTTTCATCCAAAGTAATTAAGTGTAGCAACTCCCAGTAGCTATGTATTCAGCCTCTCCAAGAGATCAAGTTGTTGCCTAGGTAAAAGTAACCACCGAAGTGCTTTTCTTATCATTAACATTTCTTGCCCAATCTATATCACTATAACCTATAAGACATGCATTTGTGTCATTAGTAAACCATATTCCAAACTCAGATGTTCCATAAACATACTTGATAATTCTCTTCACTGCTAGTTAATGTAGTTCCTTCAGACATGACTGAAAACAAGCACATAAGTCAACACTGAAACCGATATCGGGTCTACATACTATCAGGTATTGGAGTCTCCTAATCATGCTCCTATAAAGACTTGAATCAACATCATTTCCTTCATTTTCTCTTGTTAGTTTGATGTTAATACCCATAAGGGTCCTACGTGCCTTGGGCTTGTCAAGTTCAAATTTCTTTACCAAGTTTTTAGCATACTTTGATTGGAAAATAAAAATTCTACTTTTAAGTTGCTTCACTTGTAAACCAAGAACGAAATTCAAACTCTCCTGTAATGCTCATCTCGAATTCACTATGTATTAGCTCAACAAACTCATTAGATTTAACTTTATTAGCGGAACCGAAGACAATATCTTCAACATATACTTGAGCAACAATAAAATAATGAGAAGCATGTTTAATAAATAAAGTCTTATCATTGTTTCCTCTTGTGTAGCCTCTTTGCATTAAGAAGTTGATCAATCTTTCATACTGAGCTCTAAAAGCTTGTTTTAAACCTTATAATGCTCTGTGAAGCTTGTATACAAAATTTGGATGTTTAGGATCAACAATCCTTTGGGCTGTTCAACATAAGCCTTCTCATTAAGATAGCCATTCAAGAAGGTTGTCTTAACATCCATTTGAAACATATTAAAGTTTAACAAGCATGTAATTGCAAGAAATAATCTAGTAGATTTAAGTCTAGTAACAGATGCAAAGATTTCTTCAAAATCAACGCCTTCAATTTGAATATGACCTTATGCAACTAACCTAGCTTTGTTTCTCATAGCTTGTCTATTGTCATAAGTTTTGTCTCTAAAAATCCATTTAGTTCCTATAACATTTGCATCTTTTAGCCACCAACATCCATACTTTATTTTCCTCAAACTGACTCAATTCTTCTTACAATGCACTTATCCAGATGTCTTTTTTGAAAGCTTTATTAACATTATTAGTATCTATCAAGAAAACATAACAAGAATGACTTACCATATTTCTCACTGTGTTTCTTGTTTTTATTAAGCTTTTTGGACTCCCAATGATTCAAATTGTGGGATGTGTCTTCTGTTTCTAAGAAGGTGGATTTCTTCTAACGATATAATCCCTTGTCTAAATTCTGTCCAGATCAATATTGTCTAATGATTTAGTTTTGTCTGAGTTAACTATAGTAGTAGTGTCAGTTGTATTGGCTCTTCCTTGCTATCTGTAGAAACTGTTTCGAATTTTCTCTATCATCTGTGAACCTGACTATTTGCTCATCTTGTGAATGAACAGAATAATCATTAGTGTCATCAAAATTCACATTTGCAGATTCCATTATTTGTTTGGTCCTCAAATTGTAAACTCTATAAGCTTTACTGTTTGTAGAGTATCCTATAAACACTCCCTTATCTTTTTAGCATCAAACTTGAACAGCTGCTCCCTATCATTGAGTATAAAGCATATGTAACCAAAAACATTAAAATATTTGAGATTTGGCTTTCTTCTTTTCAAAATTTCATAAGGGGTCTTCATTGTTCTGGGTCTTAGAAACACTCTATTGGATATATAGTAGGTTATGATAACGGTCTCTGCCTATAGCCTTTTTATTAGCCTCTTACTATTTAACATAACTCTTGCCATCTCCTGTCGAGTCTCGTTCTTCCTCTCTACCACTACATTTTGTTTACGTGTTTTTGGAGTTGAGAAATCATGGGCTATGCTATGAAATTTACAAAATATGCATAAGAAGAATTTTTAAACTCCTTTCCATGAACACTTCTAATTCTCACAATTCTCCTTATGTTTTTATTTTGTTCTTTCTCAAGTTTAATACACAAGTTCTTGAAAACTACAAAGGTATTAAATTTTTCACTAATGAAATCAACCTAAGTAAACTTTAAAAAATCATTAACAACAACAAAGACATACCTATTTCTAGCAATGCTCTCGATTTGTATGGGTCTTATAAGGTCCATGTGCAACAAGTCTAAAATCTTAGAAGTGCTAAAGTGTGTGTTTGAACTATGTGATCCTCTTATCTATCTTCCTAATTGACATGGCCTAAAAATACCATCTGGTTTATTATCAAGAGTAGGAACACTCTTAACCGCACTAGTCTTAGTTAACGTGACTAAGTCCCTGTAATTTATATGCCATAGCTTTTGATGTCATAACTCTAAATAAGATATCTTAGTAGAAAATGCGTTAATGTTTGTCAATAAAAAACAATTTTCATTTGATTGAGTGCCTTCAAGAATGCAATTTCCATTTTTGTCTAAGACCCTGTACTTGCTTTAAGTAAAATTTATATCAAACTGATTATCATAAATTTGGCTCACACTAATCATATTAGCTTTCAGCCCTTTAACAAACATCACATTTTTCAACTCAGGTAAACCTTCAAAACACAAGGTTCCCTTACCTAGCACTTTGCTGTTAGCTCCATTAACAAAAGTAACTGTTATTTCTTTACAAGATCTAATGTTTTTCAAGAAGTTCTTGTTCCCTAACATGTGTCTTAAACATCTACTATCAAAATGCTAAGAATCATTAGCTATGGATTTTAGAGTAGTTAATGCAACATTGCATGTAGTTATCTATTTCTTAACTCAAACTGGTCATGTCTTAAGTAACTATTTGAACTGTTTAGATTTCTTATGCAATAAATTTAATAGCTTATGACATCTAGGTCTGATATGACCCTTTACACCACAAAAATAACAAGTAAGAACAAATTTGATTATCTTTTCTATACTTGACTTAAAAGAACTCATGGGTGAAACAAATATCTCTTTACCTTTCAAGTTGGCTTTTGTGTCACTTGAGCTTGAATCTGAAATGTCAATTAATGCTTTAACAAAAACAATGTTGGAAGCTAAAGCTATATTACTTTCATCAAAACCCAAGTCATACTTATTTGTGCTTTTTCTTCCAAGGCTTAAAACTTGATCGAGTCAAGGTAAACCAATTTTAAGTTCATTAATACACTTCTAAGCATCAGCAAGTTCATTTTTTTTGTTCACTTTTTTCCATAGTTGTTTTATACAATCTTTAGCATTAGGCTTCTTATAATTGAGAATCTCTCTTTCATTTTTCGTGACATTGATCAGTGACTTTTGTATCACCCATGAGCCATAAAGGTTATTACAAGCTTCTTGTAATTCCTTATCATAGTTCTTATCATCATAGTCTGACCCGATCTGTTTAGTTATGACAGACACAACCATTTTGCCTTTGTCAGACATGCTTCCAATAAATGCTACAAGGTTGCTAAAGTGTTCTTCTTCATCAGAATCTGTTCCTGAATTATCGTCACTCTTAGTTTCACACATGTTTTTGTCCATCCTTCTCTTGTAATTGGGACACTTGGATTGAATGTGTCCAAAACCCTTGCATTCAAAACATTGTACCTAGCCTTTCTTGTCTTGAATCTTCTTGGCTGGCTCTTTGAGAAATTTCTTTGCATCAAAGCTCGTCACTTTCTGACCTCTCTTAAGATTTCTTTTATTGAGATTTTTCTTCATGTATTTAACATAATTCTTTGTCAAATATGCAATCGGCTCATCATTTGAATCTTCATTCTCCTTTTTTTTTGAAGCAGCAAAAAAAGTAATGCTCTTTTCCTTCTTCCTTGATTTCAGCCCAATTTCATATGCTTGAAGAGAACCAAGAAGTTCACCAACTCTAATGGTCTTCACATTATGACTTTCTTCAATGGCTGTAACCTTACGCTGAAATTTATCTGGTAAAGATCTAAGGATCTTTCCTACAATTTTAGCCTCAAATACTCATCACCAAGCATATAAATAGTATTAATAGTATCATAAAGTCTGGTATGAAAATCACTTATGGATTCATCACCATGCATAACGAGATTCTCAAATTTATAAACCAAAGTGAGTAATTTAAAGTCTTTTACCTTCTCTGTCCCTTCATGCTTTACCTAGTGAATGCCCCATGCTTATTTTGCAGTTGTGCATTTTGAAATCAACCCAAACTATTACTGAAAATGGCATTGATTTCTTTAGAGTTCCAACTTGAAAGTTTATATTTTGCCTCTGACCATTCATTTTTAGGTTTTCACCACAAGAATTTTTAAAATATTTATCACTTTCCATTTTATATATTTGTCGGTTTTCCAACAAAGAGTCAAATATAACCTTCCTCCAGAGGTCAAACCCGCCTCTATCCAATATTTATCGCTTACTGGTTTCTTCTAATTTACAGCTTTGCCACTCGTATAAAACTAGCTAATATTTCCCTCTTTCTAACCCTAGCCGCTCAAAATGAAACTCATCTACGATATTTACTTTGTGCATACATCACTCTCATCTCTTCAACGTTTGCCCTCACTTCGTCATTCGCTCGCTTCTCAATTAGTGGCTTGTGAACAATGAAATTTTGGCTCTCTGTGATAGTGGATATCTCTTATCTTTGAATGGTGTGTGCCTTCCAAGCCAACAGCCCAGGCATCCGACCTCCTGCCCGACGTGAACTGCTTCATCCCACCCAAACCAATCGGCTCGCCGTCCAGGCTCTTTCTCGGCTCGCTTGTCGCCATGGTCCTCCTAGGCGGTGCGTCTACGTCACCCGACAGCAACCTGTCGTGAATGTCGTGACTTGTGATGGTCGAACCCTTTCTTGACATCGACGATGAATCTTTCAAAGTCTCCCACGTTTCAGTGTCCATCCTTTTCCTGAGGCCGGACTGAAATATTGCTTGCAAACTGGGAAAAAAAATCCGATTTTACATTTCCTTTCCGATTTGTTCTTGACAAGGTCTGATTCGGAAGTGGAGCGTTGACGGTTCTTCAATCTACGACGATCCCTCTTGGATCTCACTCGTCCAATGCAGGAAACCTTGGGAGAAGAGGGTTATTTCATTCTTATAGGGTATGATACTCAAAAATTGCTTCATTTTATAGCTTTATTTCACTCTTCATAATTCACTTTTGGATTTTATTCACTTCTTTATAATTCATTTCTTGAATCTCAATTCACTTTTTTACAATTCATTCTTGAATCTCATTCACTGCTTTATAAATCGTTTTTTAATTTGATTTTCAATAGAAGGAAAAAGTTGCAAACTGCTTGCTTGTGTAAGGGTTAGTTTATCGAGCTTTCTCTGTAACCTAATAGGTTACTTGTCTAGTGCATTGATTGTTCGATAAAATATGGCAGCGAGAGTTGAGTGAATCTTGATAAAGTGTTCAATACTTGCATTCTGGTTTATCCTCTTGAAGCTCCAGTTAATGCTGGTAATTGTGTGACTCATTGTGAGAAAACAAGCTCGGTGAGTGCTTTTGCTGTTATAGTAGTGCATGTTTGATTGATCTGTATCAAACGTCTCTTCTGGGTACTTTTGTTTGTGGCATTTTATTATGTTTATTTATGCTCTTGTTCAGAACAATTCAATTTTTACATATCAGAGACATTATCTAATTGTTAATCATATTGGAGCAATCCGTGCTGATTGGTGCTAATACTAGCTGTGACCACAAATTATGACCACAAATTTCACTCGTCTTTCCTATTATTGTGACAAATACTATCTTCTCAGGCTAACAAGTTCTTAGTACAATTTACTTGTTTTAAGTTGCTGAACAATTTAAAGTTGGTTAACATAACTAATTCTTTTGATCTATCTTTGATGCAGTCTCTGTATCTTGTATTCAATTCACTAGTATGCTTTGCCCATTGTCTTTTAATGCCTGAGATCCATTTGCTTTGAAATTTGATCATGTAAAACCCTGTGTCTTTCCCCTATTTTTCCCCTTAAACAATTGGAATCTAAATCATTTAGCTTAAATTTCTCTCAGCTTCAACTGTTATTTTTCTAGATGTAATTAAGACAATATGATCTCTCCATGGTCTGGAAGAATTTGATAGCAATCATGATCATGCAAAATAGATCTTATTGTGCAGATTGCAAGAAAAATCAACTGAATTATCAGAGAGTTAGGACTTCGAGAACTTGGACAACTGGAGCAGGATCTTGTTTTTGGTGATGCTAGAACGAAGGATGTGATTAAATTTTTTACTACAAATGAGGTATTCAGTTATAGTATGTATAAGTGGATGTCATAACTTCTCAGAATAAATTAAATAAAAGGTAAACTTTTATGCAGGATGTAACTCATGAAAATAAGTTGCGTTTGTTGATGATTCTTGCATCCATCTATCCTGAGAAGTTTGAGGGTGAAAAGGGTCTGAAGTTGATGAAGGTTGGCATTTTGATCCCTTATTTTATTTATTTATTATTTTTTCTTTTGGGAGGGGAATCGTGATTTATCAGCCTTATTTTGTTTTTAACATTCTATTTTGTGCATACAATTTTCTACATTGTTTGAATATCTCTTTTTGAGTGATAATATGCGTGAATACCTTTCAGTTGGCAAAATTAACACCTGATGATATGACTGCTGTAAATAATATGAGATTTCTTGGGGGATCATCAGATTGCAAAAAACATTCAAAAGGCCCCTTTTTGCTGAAGTTTGATATCCATAAGGTAAACATACATTTCTTCGTTCAGATGATGGTCCTGAATTTTTGCATGTATGAAAAGATAGACTCTATGCTTCTTTGTCACTCTTTTGCTATCTAATTTTCAGAAGAAACAGGCAGCTAGGAAAGACCGTCCTGGTGAAGGAGAAACCTGGCAGTTATCATGCTTTTATCAGCTGACAAAGATGGCAAGCATCAGCTGCAGCTAAAGTATGACAGTTTAAAGCCTATAATCTTCTTATATTTCTTTTCAATTGCTCATCATGTAGTTGAACTTGTTATTAGTTCTCCTGTGATCAAAACACTTAATTGGTGTGCAGCTAGCAGCCAATATGCAGCGTTTTTCCAGGCTAGAGCGGCGCATAAATGGACCCACAATAACTCATCTATGGTTTTTTTTGTCATATTCAGTTTTCTCTTAAGTGTTAACGTTATTGTTTATGGTCTTATTGTCTAATTCTCGCGTATCAAGTACTTGTGAATGTGAGCTTCCAACTACATTAAATGTGACCACTTGTTGTGGGAAAAATAATCATTCTTATAGTGATTAGAATACTTGTTCTCCATTAATGTGATATCTTCTTAATTCTAGGGCCATGTTAAAGTTGCTCGATGTCTTAGTGCAGCTCGATCATCTAAAAAATGCTAAAGCAAGTATACCTAATGATTTTTCTTGGTACAAGAGGTATGTCAGTTCAATATTTTTGCGTTATTTTACTCACTGTATTCATGTATCATTTTTTTTTCACATTTCATGTAAACTTTGCATCGAATATTTGAAAATGACAGAGCAATACTGACCCATGATTGTAAAAGTATAAAAGCATGTTTGTTTTAATAAATTTATTAATAAAAATTGATTTTTTTAATTACTATTTATAATCTTGACACTATTGCATAGTTCAGTTTAGTCCCAAGGAACTAGTCCAGTTCAAATCAGTCCTGATTCCCAAACATTTCATCAGAGTGTGTAATGGCTCTGAGCGGTCAATTTGTGACAGTTTGTATATAATCTGGTGATTAATGTGTGCAGTCAATAAGTTCTTATTATATCTCCTGTCAGTTCTCCACGAAATTTACTGGATTACTATTTCAGATTATGGATACAGTAAGAGAAACCCTATTTCTTGTCAAGAAAAATAAAAAAGGCCTGCTTTTTTAAAAAAAAGTTATTTAATGATTAAATAATTACAAACCACTCTACTGCAAATTTTGTTCCTTTATAATTATGCTCAGTAATAGTGGTTAGCTATAAATTTCTGCATGCATATATATATTTATATATATATATATATATATATATATGTTTAAACTAATTATTTTATTGTAGTCACATATATTTTGTTAGTATCACAAATATTGTCTCACTGTTCTGAAATGAATTTTAACGCATGGTATTTTGTTCCACTTTGAAATTGTCAGGACATTCACACAAGTCAGTGTCCAGTGGCAAGATACTGATTCTATGAGAGAAGAGTTGGATGATTTACAGGTGTGTGTTTGTGGTCCCATGGGATGGATAAGTAAGATGGCATTTTAGTTAGTTCAGCAAAACTTTACCTAATACATAATTCTACAAGAAAGAAGTAAAAGGAAATTTTAAGATAGCTATGAGGAAGATATTAATATTTTGTGGGAAAGATTTCGTTTCTAACTTCTCTCTAGGCTTCAATCTCAAAAGCTTGCTAGGATACTTATTTTTTCATTATATCTTAAATTGGAAATGAGTTATACGTTAGCTTTGGCCTTTGGCTCTAGTTTTTGTTGTCCATAGATTCTCTTGAGTTTTATGATCCATTAGCTGGATCTTTTGGTGCACAACTTGTTTACTTTTTGTATCTACTCTTTTCTTTTTCTAATAAATGTTTCTTTGTTTCTGTCGAAAAAGGGGGGAGCAAAACATTACTTTGTTCTCTTTTCTTCTTTCCTGTCATTTTAGAGTGTCGTTGTGATCTTTTACATTTTTTTTCCCATCTTTCTGGCTAATAATTTAATATCTTTTGCAGATTTTCTTAAGCACAAGGTGGGCTATCTTACAGAACTTGCATGTCGAGATGTTCTGTGTGAACAAGTATCCTTTCTTTATAGTTATTTGTTTTAACTTTTGTCTGCTACAAACATTTCAAAATGGTGTCGTGGAGCAAAATGATTCACTTTATTTGATGTACCTTGTTTGACATATGCTTTTATGAGGTGCTAAATTTCTTTTAGGACAATTTATTCTAGTATTAGCTGCAAACAGATATATGCCTTTGCATATTTTCTTAATCTCTTTTGGAGTTCCTTCACTGAAAATAGTATTTGGCATTTTTTTGTCCTGACTGAAAATTTCTTATTACTCATATTTGGCATTTTTGTCCTGACTTCAAAATCATATTTATCACGTTCTCATATCTGTGACAAGTATATACATATAATAAAAATAAAAAAACTTCCTACACTTTTGCCCTAGCCGTCTCACTTCTTCACCTCATTTTGCTCTTCACTTTTAGGTTTCCTTATCTCCTCTCTCGCTCCTGTCCTTTGAAGCCCTAACATACGGCCTCATGGAGCCTTGCATCCACATTCCGCTGCTCTTCTCTTTACCAATCCACCTCCAAGTTCCCCTTCTCTCACTCCCCCTCACCTCACCTTCCACCATGCGTGCATTACTTCCTTTGCTTACTTCCTCTCAAGCATAAGTGACTATGCTATAGCTGTTGCTCCTAAATCTAAATCCAAGAAGGGTGGTGTGGGATCACAACGAGTTTCTTGGAAGGGTGCTATTGGAGAGGTTTGTCGAATCCTAAGAAACCCATACACCCGCAATCAAACTTGTCAAGTACCCTTTTTTCTCTTGTTTTTATGTCTCTTCTCTGATAGATTTGTCTTGTGTTGCATAATCTTCTTGTTTGGTGGTTGAGAAAGTGGAGGAAAGAGTGAGAAATTAAAGCTTGATTTTTTTATTTTTTATTTTCTCTTTATTGTTAATGGGTTTATTATTTTTTCTTTCAAATATGATTTCGTAATTCTTGTTTTAATTTCTGGGAAATTTTGGTGACAATTTTTAATTTTTGTGTAGGCAATAACTTGATAACAATGTAGTGTATCAATATCCACAAATTTTAATTTTTTAAATACAAATGTAGAATCGATCGAAGTGAAATGGTGTTAGGTTTTTTTGATTTCAAATAATTGTTGCTATTTGAATCTTGAGAAAGCTCTCACTTGGTGGCGTCACGTGGAAGATAAAGTGAATTGAAGTTTCTGTTTTGTTCAGGTGCTCACAAACAACACTGGAATCTGGTATTGCTTCAGGTTTCTCTGGATGGCCAAGCATGGATATAAGCTGTGTATCCTCATTTGCTTTTTATATTTTTTCAATGTATTTTCTTTTCAAATAAAATTTTATTTAATCTTTTGAAGTTTAAGCTTGAATTTTGTTGTTTGCTTAGTGTTGTCTAGATTATTTACGTGTTTGGTAGTTTTTTTGGAACTCCCTGATACGGAATTATTGGAGAAAATGAGAGGTTAAGGTTTTTTCTTTAAAAAATTTTTGTATATGTTAAAATACAGAGCCTGTGTGGGCATACAAGTCCAGTTGAATCCATCTTAACCTTGCCGTTAAGGTTTTTGTTGAACATTAAGGTTTTTTCTTTAAATAATTTTTGTATATGCCAAATAATTTTAAATAATTGTGCGTTTCAATGGGGAGCACAGGTGAGCCAGCCCGAAAATGGCTCCACTTCAGTTCCATATCACCAACTGCCGCTACCGCTAAGAAGCATCTATTTTTTCCTTCATCCGAGGACACAAAGGTACATTTCTTCTATATTTTTTCTTTTGATTGTCGTTCATTTGTGTGTTTTGCTTTGCTACCTGACTGATTTTGATGTTTCGTTTCTAATTTTCAGTTTTTGAGTGTTTCTTGATTGCGTTTCTAAGGTTTTGGATCTGGGATTAATAAAACAATTAGGAAATTCTATGCTTATTTGCTTTATTGATTCAATTGAAGAGTAGTTATTGAATTTCTGTTATATTCGTGGTTGGTATTTCAATGTTGAGTTATTGTAATGATACTTTTTTCAAGCTTCAAATTTTAGTTGCGCTGTGAATTGAATGCCTCTTTTCAATTTGAGTGTGTTTTCTTTAGCTTGTAACTGGGACAACTTCGCCATGATTCATTTATTTATGAAATATATCAGTAGACGTGGAGAATGTATCCATTTTTACGTGATGACCTCCTTTTTTGTTATTGCAATTTTGACTGTGCAGCAGGCTGTATGTTTGTTGGGATAATTTGTTTGGAGGCGTTTCTTCTTATTAATATAAGAAAAAGTTTTTGTTTACTAATTTTTTGTGATTAGTTCGGTTGTTGCTGTGATTTACTTTCTTCTATTACAACTTGTTTGTTTGAACCTTTTCTTTTTCGTAATGCAGCTTGATACTGTTGTCCTTCACTTCCAAAATCAAAAGCTTGTTCAGAAGTTAGAGGCCCAGAAGATTGAGTATTCTGCTCTTGACAATAAGTTCACTCAACTGAAGGAGAGACAACAACCTTATGATTCCACATTAAAGGTGGTGAATAACTATTGGGAAGAGGTAATACCCTAGGTTTTTATTTTACTTTTCTTCTTTTGATGCAAAAAATAAATAAGTTAACAGGTAAAAGAAGAATGAAAGAAAAGAAAAGATTTGAAATAAAAGTATGCAATATCTCGTGGCTTTATGCCTATAGTGTTGTGTTTTGCCCTATGGAAAATTGATTATATGCTTTTATAATAGTTGGTCACTGACATGGAATCATGTTCTATCCGGGCAAGAGAGTCAAGAAGTGGACAAGATTTTAGATGTGTATCAGTTAAGGAGGAGGGTGAGATTACCTACCACGCTTTTTTTTTTTGGTTCCTTTGCTTTCCTTGCCTGTTACTCTCTACTGTACTACTTTTTCTGATTCTCTGTAATTTAAATTCAATTGTCAGATGGAAGTCCTTATCCCCCCCATGATGCTTTCCTCAGTCGACTTATAGAAACTGGAGCAACTGAAAGTTCCTCTGTAGATAATTGCCCTAATCAAATGGAAGAAGATAGAGAAATCGCCTATGAGAAGACTAAGAACATCTTATGTAATATAGTAGCTGCTGTTGACAACCTGTGGTATCTGAAGGATGGGCTATATTCTACTACTGTGAAAGGCGTGGTGGGAGATGGTGAGTGTTGTGAGAAAATATTTGTTCTGCATTGTAAGTTGTAATCTTTTTCTTGCAAGATTTGTTCCTCAGTTTCCCATGTACACTGCAAATTTTGCTAGGCTCATGCAAACAAAAGTCATCTAGTGACTTGGAGTTAGAAGTTAAAAGTTTGAGATCAGCACTAAATGATCTTCACTTGAAGCACAAATCATTGGCAAGGAAACTACGGAGCCATCAAGACAATGATTTAAAAGGCAAATCTAAGCTTAAACGTGTAAGAGGTAAGTATTTATATGGACTTGATTTAGTTGATTTCCTAATATGAACCCAGACCTGATGCCTAATCTAAGGAAATGGATCATGCGTGTTTTTGTCTCTAAGGTATCAAATATTTGTTTATTTCTTTTGTGCAATATATTACTATACATTAGTTGATACATGTATATTGCATATTCGGTAACTCATGAACAATAAAGGTTTTGAATGTGTACTTTTGTTCATTTACTCATGCTTGGATTATAACGATTTATGATTATTGCTGACCACATGTTCCCTGAATATGTAATACCTTGGTATAACCATTTGATTTTCTAAAGTGGTTTTGAGAGCTTTGTTCTTATCATTTTTACTGAGAGTTACTGGAGCTGCATTTATGTTATAAGAGATCAGTTGAATTTAGGGGAAGAATAAAACTAAGTCTAACCTAAAATATACCTTTTGTATGTTTTTTCAATTGTGTTATGAAATTCTTGAATAGCATTTTGTCTGAAGCTCAGTAAATTTATTAATGTCAAAAAGTATCATTTGTTATGGAAAAAGAAATTGAACTGATCAAGTTCTAGTCATTTTAATTATGTATTTGCCAAAAAAACTTTTCTTTTTTTTATTTCATTCCCCTGGATCTGACTATGTTCTGAATCTCCATGTATTTTCATAATATGAAACGTTTCTGAATGGTCTGTAACGTTAAAATACAAAGCCTGAGAGGTTAAGGTTTTTGTTGTTCTCCTTCTTCTTCACCCAACTTCAAGTATTGTTTTTGTTTGCTTTCTCTGATTTTGCCACTGTTTCTGTTCTTTGCGTCAGCTTTAGCTTCTTTTACAAGTCGGTATGTAAAATACCACTATTTGTAAGTTTTCTTATTACCCTCACCTTGTATTGCTATCTGTATTATTGTTATTTTATACATACTGAAATGCATCACGTAAAGGTTAGATCTTGTTGTTCTTGAATGTGTAATGGAAGTGTTGTTGAACAAACTCATCTGGGTTAATTTTGGTTCAGAAGAAAACGTTGCAAAATAAGAAAAAAATTGAAACTTGATTTGTGCTTGAGTTCTTTTTCTTCTGTCTCTTTGTTATTTTCAGCGGAATAGTTAGGAACTGAGTGGAGCTTCTGGTGATTAAACTATTTTTCTTTCATAGGGGAATGTTCTGATTGTTACTAGATATCTGAAACATTGCGGATAATAAATGCTGTATGGAACCTTTTGAATGATAATCATCAGAAGTATATTGTTAAGATGCCCAATTTACTTGATGGTATAGGCGTAAATGGGAATCTTTTATGGGAACTTTTCTCCTTAGAAACTGATGTGGTGAAATATTAGAATGTGCCAATGTGGGGTGTTGCTTTTAGTCATTGGTGATTGTGGAACATGTAGTCATGATAAAGCAAGTCTTTGTCTTTTTCTTCTTGAAGCATAGTGAAAATAAAAGAAATGTGAATTTGCACCTCATATTAGCTTATCATCTCATTCTTGATCTATTGTTATGATTAAACGGCAAGGGAAGTTAGGAGCTAAAACAGGTTTAAAGTCAATTGAAAGTTGAGAGGAAATCTAACATAGGTTCTACGAGTATGAGAAGTTATAACAAGTCTTGTAGTTTTAACTTTAGCTATATGGTAATAGGGATTCTCAAAGCATAACCATTATAGTTAGGAAAGTTTTTTTCTGCCCGTTTTTGACCTCTCAATTGCAATGTTCTGAATTAAATATTTCAACAACTCTTGTCATAATTAATTAAATTCCATGAATATAATAGATTTTGTTGTTATCTGAATAAGGACATGGGTTTATGATCTTATGATAATAGTTGGAAGTTTGTTTGTCGGTCCTCCACACACACACACACACACTCTTAGTTTTCAGCCTCCAATGTGTTGAGCAACTACTATGATTTTTAGGATGGATTTATTTGAAAGTGAAATAGATTGTCAAATGTTGAGCAAGAATAGTTGAGGCAAATGCTGAGGGCGTTAATCTATGGGCAGTTCTGGCCAAAATTTTATCTTATAGATTATTTTTCCTTAAACTTTGATAGCATTCATCGATATTCATTGTTTGATAGGGCTTTTTGCTTATTTTTGTTATTTATTTTTTAATTTTTAAATATCATTTTGGGCCTAATAATTGGAACTGATGTCAATCCAGGCTTGCTAGGCAGAGGATTTCATCCCAGCAAAGAGGATTTTGATAGTGAAGTTGATGATCCACAAAATCCAAGACATTATATAGTTTGGAATATGAATGTTAATACCCATATTAACCCAGAATTTGTTGTTAGTTTCAAGATTGCTTCAAAAGAAGAAGGCGATCTATTACCCAACCAAATATGATGAATACTGAGTTATAGATTCATGACTAGAGAAATACCTTCCCATTTGGTATTCTCTTAATATTCATCATCAGCAATTTGTTGTGTTTGTAGGTGTTGGAGCATGCTTCTGTTTGTTTGGCTCGAATTGCTAAAGCATTTGCATTGTCTCTAGATAAGTTGGATGAGTAATGCAATCATGGACTGGTCACATAAGCTGCCTCTCTCATTTCAACCAGTAACGCTGGTGGTGGACAAGCATCTCTTAGCACGCCAACATATGTAGTAAATTTGATTTCTACTATCATACATTGATTTTTAGAAGCATTGAATGAAGGCAATGATTCTGATTTTTCTGAATGCAGGGTTTAATCCGATTGCTTTCCACTTGTGCTAATGGTTCCCCGCTTGGTGCTAAAACTTTGCTTCTCTTAGGGATCAGTGGCATTCTTAAAGGTATACTATCAGGGTCTGGTGTTTCTGCTAACACATCTGTTCCACCAGCTTAGAGTAGACCAGTAGAGCAGGTAGTTACTTCTTTGACCAATTCTTGTACAGCTGAAGAAGATAGTGTATTTAGTTTGTGATGTTTATTATATGTGACTCACCTGAAAGTAAATAAAAGTTATAGTTGAGGATATTTGTCTGCTTGTGTGCTTTTTCCTTCATGATCAAATATCTTTGTGTGCCAACTTTTGTTCATGTTGAAAATGTTAGTTTCCTTAGAAACCAGTGTTTAAATTGACTAAAATAAAAACAATGAGTTGGTCATTCTTGAATCAATGAGAGCTGTGAGATCCTTAATAGGTTGTTTATGCTTTTTCCTTCAGTGATGCTCTTATGCATTTATGTCTTTGTTTTGCAAGTTTATTCTTTATACGAATAGAAGTGTTACCCTGAAATTGTCTCCAATATCATGTCATTTGTTTCATTGCAGATACAAAGATGCTACCAAATCTGTATTCAAGTCCTCAACTCGACTTGAGTGTATGATGCAAGACTATCCAAAAACATTGCCTCCATCTGCAAGGGTTGGATTTACGGTAAGTTATTCTCTTGAGATTTTTAACAACTCATTTTCATGTTCTTGCCCTTGCTTGGGCCTTATTCCTCTATGTGGACTTAGGCTTTTCTATTTTCTCATAGAAGAATCGTTTTTCATATGGTTCTATGATGATATTTGCTTCTTAGGTTTTCTTATTATTGCTATAATCATTGTTGAATGACCAATTACTATGTCCATGCTTAGGGGTGGATGCACGGCTTGCTTACGCACTTGTAAAGAACAACCCAGAGGACGCTGTTAAGGTAAATATTTTCATATTACTTCGAACTATTCCTGTATCCGCATCATGTGTAGTAGCTTAGTTGAATTTCTAAAAATCCTTCAAATTTCTTACGTTATATCTGGATGCTATAAAACAACTTTAAAACTGAAAGAAGTAGGTTATACCCTAGATACCTACATGATTACTATAAGTCAACTTTAAAATCTGTTCTGCAAGGTGGAAAAGTTATTGAAGGAATAACAAACACACTTAGTCTCAATGCTTGTTCTGCATTTTATTCAAGGTGGAAAATTTGAATCTTGTAGATTGTTGATAAGATACGTATTCAAATGGATGCTTTTCTTGAAGATGGATCCCATGAAGCTACTGTTGCTGTGGTCCGAGCATTGGTGGTGGCAGTACCTCATACAACTGATAGACTCCGTGATTATATCCTAAAATCTTTACTGAGATTGTTGCTTCAGTAGAACTCTTTATTGTTAGAAGAATATCTGCCGTCTGTTTAGCTATCTTAGCATTTTACTGGTACCTTGGTTTAAGCTGTTTTTTCCTCAGCGTGATATACATCTGTTATCCAAGATTTTCCAACTTTCAGCTGTGCCAATTTCTTCAAGTGACGTAATGCGTCGCCGTGAGAGAGCTAATGCTTTCTGTGAATCAATCCGTGCATTGGATGCTGCAGGTTTACATCTTGTCTATTATTTTCTAGGCACACAAATTTTAATTGTTTGAATTTTTTTTTCCTTGCAAGTGGTAAGCTCTCTAAAACTAGATTAAAGAAATCATATATATAAGATAAATTAGAATTTTTGTGATTCTACTTAGTAAAAAGTTTTTTGTTATTCCAAATCATGGGTTTGCTTATAGTTGGCCCTATTTGAAATGGAAAATTATTTATCTTGCTGGGAATGTAATGCCTTAACTGTTGGTCTAGTTATCGTTTTCAATCAAGTAGGGAAAGGAGCCAAAGAGAAGTTCATATATTATATATTATATTCTTTTCCCTTCTCTCCTTCTTTCCTTTTGTTCTGATTATAACATGCTCAGTGGCACTCAATAATTTGCTTTAGTCCAAGTTTATAGATAGAGATAATTGAACCTGCAGGAAATGAAGAATTTATTCCTTTATTTTTCTGTTTAGAACCTAGACGTATCCATTAAAAGGCATGTTGGGCTAATATCATCTCTTTCAACCTTCGCACTGTCAAGAAACTGATTTTAGTTGGTTAGCTTTTGATATATGGCATCCCCACAAAACGTAGCAAAATTCTTGTTTTAATTTCAGTTTAGTGCAAAACTTTGTTCCCTCAAGGCTCACTCTTGGGGACTATGATGCGAACTTTTGTTTCCCTCACCTTTTTTCCAATTTTCTCAGCAACAGAAGGGATATACTTATTGTTAGGATTAATTTGCATGATGCTTCATGGTAACAAATGGTGGTATAATTATCTGCATTTTTCTCAATTGCCAAGCATCAGGTTTGTGGAACTCCGAAGAAATGTTTCTAATTCTTAGTGCAGTTGTATGACCTCTGAAGAAAGATGGCTAGTTCTTACTGCACTTTTACATCTGATGATTGACTACATTGTCCTTTTTGCCATGTACCTTATGCACAAATGCAATCAGAAGATATTCTTATTGTTCTTATGCATTGCTTGATGACTTTGATCCCATAAATTGTTCTTCTTCTGATACTATTTAATTTGCTTGTTGACATGTTTACTGTTATGATTGTTACAAAGAACCATTTATATCTCTTTTTAATTAAACACTCACACAGATCATTTATTTCAATAGTGTATGATAAATTTAGGACAGGAGATATTTGTGTGTGTTGTATATGCCAAATTGGAGTATTGACAAAATCGCACAAGGTAGAAAAATAACAAATATTAGTACTGTTGTGTTTCTTAAGCAGCAAGAACCATATCTGTCGTTAGCAAGCCATATTTATCGGGTAAAAAGCGATAAATATGGTGCAATACAAAATGGAATCATATTTATCGGTTAACAAGCGCCAAATATGAAGAAAATTAAAAAATTTAACCTTTAGGAAGCCATATTTATCGGGCAAAAAGCGATAAATATAGTAAAATACAAAATGGAATCATATTTATCGGTCAACAAGCACCAAATATGATGAAATTAAAAAAAAATTGACTGTCAGCAAGCCATATACATCGGATAAAAAGCGATAAATATGATACAATTCAAAAAATGATCATATTTATCGGTCAAAAAACGTCAAATATGATGAATTTTAAAAAATTTGACCGTTAGCATGCTAAATTTATCAGGCAAAAAGCGATAAATATAATACAATTCAAAATGGAATCATATTTATCGGTCAAAAAGCGTCAAATATGGTGAATTTTAAAAAATTTGACCGTTAGCAAGCCATATTTATCGGGCAAAAAGCGATAAATATGGTACAGTTCAAAATATAATCATATTTATCGGTCAAAAAGCGTCAAATATGATAAAATTTAAAAAATTTGACCGTTAGCAAGCTATATTTATCGGACAAAAAGTGATAAATATGGTACAATTCAAAAATTTTGACCGTTGGAAGCCATTAAATTTGTCAAAAAAGTGACAAATATGTGATTTTTTGTACAGTATTTTTTGAGTTATATTTGGCGCTTTTATGTGATATTTAATTTACACTATATTTGACGTTTTGACCGACCGTCAAATATTGTCAAAATCACCATATTTGGCGGTGCCATTGGTGGCGTTTTTATGACCGCCAAATATGGCCTTTTTTCTTGTAGTGTTTTCACTTGTTGCCCAGCTTTATTGGTCTTTGTTGGTGGCATCCAACCATGAACAACACTTATCTAGACTTTATCATTAAAGGATTTCATGAAAATCTTCATTTTGACCTTCCAATAGGCATAATTTCTATCTTTTAGTAATGGTGGTTGAGCAACTGAACTTCTATTCCATAGTCCTTCCATACCTGTAGAAGAAATATTTCATCTATACTAGTATGTCGATGTACTTGCTTTGATACCAATTGTTAGTTTTTACAGTATGGATGGTTAACAATAACTTAACTGAAAACAGTAAAGTAAAATGAAATAGAAGATTTTACGTGATTCGACTAAAACAAAACTTATATCCACGAGCAAAAAAATCACAATCCACTATGTTATATGTGTTTACACTCAACTTATGACTCTTTATAGTGGTAGAGACCCGCTCACTCACTAACTTAAACTATGCAAACTTGATTACCCTTTATCATAATCATAGTCCTTCACACATCTCTTCTAATGCTACACTCCTCAATTATGACTGATATAACTACATTAGTTTAGTCAGACATATCCAATATCACTTTTACTGAATGTGATCACTAAACTCAGTTAAGCTCACACGACTCTAATAACACTATAAATCAAATCTGTGTACATACTCAACACATATGAGTCATACACAATATTAACTCACTGAACCATAAAGCGTTTATTAATGAATGACAAAGGAAATAACATACTCGAATGATTCTTTTGGTTCTGCACACCAGCCAAGCCTTGACTGCATATCCCTTATATAAGCTATGTAAATAGCTATATGAAGCATGTAATCATCAAATTCAATCATTATCAATTTCCTAAAAAACCTAAATGAGATGATTAGGTAAAGATCATATAAAATAGGAAGGTATATCTCAATCACTTGGATAATTAACAAACATATTACATTCAAGTAAGTGATTGGTAATCAATTAAGATAATCAATCAATCAAGATAAGTATTTATCAAAAATATCTTAATCATAAAATTGATTGACAATCAAGATAAAACCTTTCCAAAAATCACATAAATCAATCAATCAATTCTTTTCCTAAAATAAATATTTTATAATGTATTAGAAAAAAGAATAACACACATGTTTTTATCACAAGTTGACAAAACAAATATTGATCACCTGTATTGCACATGCATGAAGTTTGCCACATGTCATATTGACACTAACAATTTTTTATCTTGTGAATAAACATAACATGGTTAGCAAATCAAAAACAAAAGAAAATAAACAAATTCATCTTTAAAAAAAAAACAAGGGAACTGCAACAAAAATAGTCTCATTAAGGACTATTACAAAATAAAAAATTCAAAATATCACATAATCACACACAGGCAAGGATTCTTCATAAATAAATGTTCCAAAAAGCAATCACATTCGAACCTTCTTAACAAAGTTCCTGCCCAGTTGCATTTTCAGTTAATATGGGTTCAGTTGATAAATTATCATATTCTATAAAGAATCTTTAAATTCACAATTTAAAAAAAATTCATTAAAAAAAGAAATGGACAAAAATTAACAAAATTGAGGGAAATCATGATAACGTAATTTACCATTGATCAGAGTCAAATGGGAGTTCTCCCCGAACATATTTGGCACAGCTACATGCACCGAATCATTTTCTCTCTAAGAAAACAACTTCTTCAAATCTACCAAATCGAGGAAGAAATTATTAAAAAAAAAAAAAGAAAGCTAATTTGAAGACGTGTGAGGTTAGTTTCATATAAATTCAATGAGAAGTAAGCCGCCAAGGGGACTTAGCATAGCAGTATCAATTTTAAGCATAGGGACTCTTTTATTCTTGTGTATTATGATGTAAAAAATAAATAAATAAAAAATGAAACTTCTCAAGAAATTACATTGACTGTTCGCGCATTGAAAACGCAATTAAGTTTGACCAGACTAGCAAATGAGATGAGCGAAGAGTTCCATTAATTTCTTTTACCGCTCTTATCCACAATACTTTAACTGAGCTTATAAATGAAGAGACGTTTTATTCAACAAAAGACGAGAGCCAAAGAATTTCCTTACGTGGTCTCAAAATAAGGTTCACAAGCTGCCGTCCCCATCTTCATACATAATATTTACAGTACCGAAACATTTTTCTGGTGATCAAAGCAATGAATTTGGAAAGAAAAAAATCAAGCAATTAAAATTCAACATAATCAAATTGCAACGAAATAACAGAAACATACTACTTATCTGACTCCACCAGTAATATTATTTAAAATTATTTGAATTATTTCTGATTGATTTAACTAACTATTTGATATTTTTTTAGTTCTTTGTAAGACCGTGTGGACTCCGTCGGTGACGCTAATTAATTCTAAAATATTTACTCATTGTTGTCTCAATATTTTGGGATCAGTACAATTTTGTAATCTCAAGATTTAATTAAGGGTAATTAAGCAACAATAAACAACAAATTCAAGATAAACCAAAGGATAATTCAGATACCAGGCTTCTCAATAACAAACTACTCATTGTCAATAGCACTACAATCATTTAAGTGCAGCAAATCACTTCAGACAATAAAAAAATCTTCGTAACACAAATACTCCAATCTCAGTACTAAAGCGCGTCCACCAAAATCGGAGCTAACCACTTAGCTCAGCTCCACTTTAGCTCAACTCTTACTGTTTGACAAGACCTCATAGTGAGCTGAATTCTCTAAGATCTTCATGGCCCTACTAAGTTGGAATACTGTACTCTTTAATCTACAAAATAGGAAAAACTTGGACGACGCCAAAGATTTTTATGATGAAAATCCTTCTATATTTAAGTTAGTTTAGACTTGGCTCACAATGTACTGACTCTCCCATTTTTCATACCCAAAATAGTGTGTAGAAAGTATCTTATCCAATAAATGTTATTGTTTTCTATTTATTCAAGGCAGGAACGGAGACAGAAATTATTTTTAGAGGGGGCAAAATTGAACAACAATAAATAAAATAAATTAATATAAATAAAATATAATTATAAATTTAGAAAGTTTATAATATTTTTAATCAATATTATTTGGGGTATAAATTAATATTTATCATATCAATTTTAAATTCTAATTACAAGAGAAATGATAAAATAAAGTAATTAATAATATAATTAAATAAAATTTTAAACTTATTAATTCAAAAAGATCTTACATTTTTAAAAATAAAAATAATAGAGATAAACAAATTAATGAGTGATGATGGATAAAATATTAAAAAAAATTGTTTGATAAATAAATTGTAAATAGAAATAGATACATATTTATATTTATAACAATATATATTTTTAATAATTGAAAATAATAATAATATTTTAATTTTTTTCCTTTGACCAAGAGGGGCAGTTGCCCCTCCTGGGCCTATATTGGCTCCGCCCCTGATTCAAGGCTTTGCACGTAAAACTAATCCACTCTATCTATTTTTCCGCTTGGCATCATTTGGTCAATTTGTTCACACTAGGGGTGGCAATTTGCCCCGCCGGGTCCGGGGCCCCGGTTTGCCCCGGACAAATGGGGCGGGGCAAGACCCGCCCCAAAACTGTTTTGGGGCGGGTCTGGGGCAAAAGAATTCTGCCCCGGTAGGGGCGGGTCAGGGTCCGGGTCTAACGCTTAGCCCCGTTCGACCCGCCCCGCCCCGCACAGTATAAGGGTGTCTATGATAAAAAATAAACTATTGGGACTTAAATGATATTATTAGGGGTGATTGTAACACATTTGAATATATTAGAGGGTTGACAGTAAGTAAAATAATATGATAAAAATTAGAGGTTGTAAATGTTATAGGGGGTTGATTGCAAAAAATAAAAATATTATAGGGGGTTAATTGCAAAAATATAAATGTTTAGGGGCGGGGCGGGGCGGGTCTAATTTGTTCAAAATTTTTTTGCCCCGCCCCGCCCCGCCCCGCCCCGCAACGGGGCAATGGGGCGGGGCGGGGCAAAAAAAATTTGAACGGGGCGGGGCTGGGTACCGGCCGCCCCGGACCCGCCCCGCCCCATTGCCATCCCTAGTTCACACATTCTAGATCTGGTATATGTTAAAGTAGCATGCTTTTTATTAGACACATGTCAACGGATCTGCATTTCATGAGTCGTGTAAAATGTTTAAGCTAGCTGTTTTCCCGAGCTAACCTTCGTTCTCTAAAAGAAACTTCATGCGACACTCGCTCTCCTGAACAATTCAGCTGACTTTCTCAGACATGTTCCCATTAAGATTTATTATGAGAAGTCCTTAAGGAACACCAAATTACCAAGAATATGTAGTGGTTAGAAATACCAACTACACAAACTATAAATATTTTTGAAGATTCAAAGTAAAATTAAAGCATTTGATGTTTTTCCTCTTTATCAAACAGTGTGGACTCCACTGAATTAAAACATTCTTATATAAAATAAGTTTTATATCAGGTTTTATAATATTAACTACTACACATAATTTTTATATACTAATGATATATTTATGTTTATAAATAATTTCCATTTGTTAAAATTTTGGCATTCAATATTATTATAAATACAAAGTTTAATATCTTTATGAATCGGCTGTGAAGGAATCAATAATTACTCCTTTTACGAATTTTCTTTTGAAAAACACAAAAAATTAATAAAGTTGAACTTTAAGGTATCATATGTAAAACTCCAAGTCTTGCAGGGGTGAATTTTTTTTTTTAGTGATATTATTCTTACAAACTATCTATATAAATTTGTTAGTATAAACCTATGTGACATTATTGAATGATTGTCACATCATGCTTTTTAATTAATATAATTAAAATTTAAAATTTATTAATCCAATTAAATCATAACACATCAATTTATGTGAATAAGTATAAATAGTTTGTAATAATAGTATTACTCATTTTTTCCTTAATATATCAACAAAAACTTAACTTTTTAATTTAATATCACTAACCTTCCCTTCCCTACCATTATGTTTACACTTCCACTTATTGGTTGGAAGGGAAACATTTTACCACTAAATAATTTGATTGGTGTTAGCCAATCATATCAATTATTAGATTTTATGGATTAATTGTTAGAAGTCTCTAGTTTTATATCAAAAAATGTGTCAAAATATATCTTTTGCTCTGAATTAAAAAATAAAAAGTAATTGCATTAAATAACTTGAAGAAATTATAAAAGATAAGGGTGGAACCGTTCTGTTTGGCTCGATTTAAGCTTAAATACAACTGAACACTTTTTAGTTTACAAGGCCTTTGAAACTACACCGAACCAATCAATCAAGTGGAACCAACCCAAACAGCTTCTCAGATTTGTGGAGTATTTTATAACAGCGAGATATATGATAAAAGAAATAAATTTCATTCTACATCAAGTTCATTTTAAAAATAAAATAAAACAAAAAAAGACTATCCCAGCAAGTAAATTAATTTTATAAAAATTAAATTAGATTTATTATATAATGATATGAGTTTTATTTTTTTATACAAATAATAGCATTTAAATTATTTAATCAAATTACTAAATTAAAATTGTAGGTTACTAGCCCATCTTACAATAGGGTGAGATATGTTAACTTTTACAAGTTGGGCTGGGGTCCACCCCAAATAAAAAACAAAAACCACGGGTATCGGATCTATGAATTTTTTTGACATCCGCAAGTGCAAGTTTCAAAGGCCGAGCAAGCTGAATTTGATTCATAATAGTAAGTCTTTTATATAGAATTCCTATTTTATCCTTGCTATTAGTTACAATTTAAATATACTTTGATGAACTATATTTTGCTTTAAAATCAATGTTATCATAATTATTATCATATCTGTTTTTAGGAGTTAAGAGTTTACCTAAAATACCACCTACACTTATAAATAACTGATCAGGAGCCGATTTCTATTCAACACAAACAATCACAAGGACAAACCAAGAACACAGATATCCATAGTCCAATCTTCAATCACACAACATTCCACACTCTTTCTCATACACTCCTAACATAGCAGCCCTTCCAAACATGCAACCCTTACTTCATTCTTAAGTTTTCTCATATAATTTCTGAATATTACAATGAAACAAATTCCAACATATATATATAGTTTCTTAAAGTAGCTATTTCCTAACACTCGGGGCAACTTGGTCATCTAGGATTAGTCAAAATCCCTAAAAGAGTCAAAATTCCCAATTAACATTCCCAAGTACAAAACAAGCAAAAGACATTAATAGCCGAACAAAAAATACAATAAAATGTATACTATGCTACATCGATTCCCCCCGACTGAGAAACACTCGTCCCCAGACGAGTGAGACTGTAGATAAAAGTCCAAGGTATGTGGACTGATGCAACGAGGCTCATCCTCAAAAAGCCAAGTGTCATCATTTGGTCGTTGGCATTGCCATCGAGCCAGGTTGCAATGAAAACCGCTAGTAGTGGAAGTAACATAATGGTCATACAAAAAACGATCAACCTCATCAATCGACAAAGGATCAAATGGAGGTAGACGAGGCATCACAACAGTAGGAGAACCTACAGAAATATCAAATACAGTTAGAGGCTCAAAATCTCCTCGATAAGAAAAAAAGTCTGCTACATAAAAAATTAGAATGACATTTCAATCAGAAGGTAAATCAAATAAATAAGCATTAGAACCAAGTCTAAGAATAATTTGAAATGGACCATGGGCCTGTGTATACAATTTCTTGTTAGCTTGTTTAGAAAAGCGAGAAGGATCTAGGTGAACCATGACATAATCATATTCCTTAAAAAGCTCTTCTCTACGATATAAGTTAGTCGTAGATCTATATCTATCATTGCTCAAGGAAATCATTTGTCTAACAATCACACATATGGGAAGCAAAATCAAATGCAAAGCTCGAAGAGGGGTAATCAAAAGGCAAGTGAACAAGGTCAATAGGTCAGTAAGGTGCAATACCATAAACAACCATGAATGGACTCTTACCAGTAGACATATGAACAACATTAGTTTAAGCAAACTCAGCTATAAGTAACACTAAATCCCAATAACCCAACTTTTCTCCTACCACACAGCAAAGTAAGTTCCCTAAACTACAATTTACTACTTCTGTCTAACCATCTATCCAAGGGTGGAAAGCTGAAGAGAATTTAAGGGATGTACCTAATAATTTTTAAAGTATCTTCCAAAAGTAACTAACAGACCTGACATCTCTATCAAATACTATGAAGACAGGTAATCCATGGAGATGGACAATCTTTCTAAAGAATAGTTGTGCTATATGTAAGGCATCACTAGTCTTAGAGCAAGGAATAAAATGGACCATTTAGAAAACCTATCAACTATAACAAAAATAAAATCATGTTTCCCAGCGATTTTAGGCAATCCTAAAAGGAAACCCATAATAATGTCTCTCCAAGGAAGGTAGGTAAGGAACAGTAAGGGGAGTGTACAACCCTTGACTAAGTTTCCCAGCCTTAGCTAGCTGACAAATATGACATTGGGCTACAATCCTAGCAACATCCCTCTTTAATGAAGGCCAATAAAATCTATCCTCAACTAAAGCAACAGTCCTATCTCTCCCTAGGTGGCTAGCTAATCCTCCAACATGTATTTCCCATACTAGAAAATCTCTCATAGAAATACGAGGAATGCACGTATGAGAATCCTTAAAAATATAACCATTACGAATAATAAAATCTACTTAAAATAATAGTCTTCTCCATCTTGCCAAGATCTAGCATGCATTTCCAGCTTTGATACCAGTTGATCGAGAACCGATTTCAATTTAACACAAATAATCACAAGGACAAACTAGGAACACTGATATCCACAATCCAATCTCCAATCACACAACATTCCACACATTATCTCACACACTCTCAACACAGCAACCTTTCCAAACACGCAACCCTTCCTTCATTCTTAAGTGTTCTCAAATATTGTCTGAATATTATAATGAAAACAAATTATAATATAAATATATATATATATATGTATGTATGTATGTATGTATGTATGTATGTATAGACACACACACACAGAGTTTCCTAACGTAGCCATTTCCTAAAACTAGGGGCAATTTGGTCATTTAGGATTAGTCAAAATCTCTAAAAGAGTCAAAATTCCCAATTGACATTTCCAAATACAAAACAAGCAAAAGCCATTAATAGCCCTAATAAAAATACAATAAAATGTATACTATGCTATATCAATAACCTTACAGAATAAAGGTTCGCTGAACATAACAAAAATTTTTCTAAAACCCTAAAATTATTATCTTACCTGGAATTAGGCTATGAGTATCCGTTATTGTTCAGATAAGTTAAAGTAGTAATTTAATTGGGTTTAAAAAAAGAAAGAAAAAGAAAAACCTAGTTAAATTGAGAGAAGTAGATGACTTGGGTGAATCTAAAAAAGATTCAATAGTCAATAATTAGACGAATCAAGAATCATCTATTCAAATGTGATCTATGAATTAAACAAATTTCTCACTAAGAGATATAAAAAGGAAAGATCTGACTAGTAGAACAAATAGAATTAGAAAACAAATAGAAAAAATTACACAAGATCAGAAAAAATGATTGCTAGCTCAAGCAATCAATATTTGTTCTAACAAACCAAGTTATCATGTTCAGATAAGTTAAAGTAGTAATTTAACTGAGTCACTATAGTGTGTTTATTTTGTATTTTGAGTTGTTATTTTCAAAATTTGGTAAGACAATATAGTTGATTTTAATATTTTTTATTTTGAAAATAATATGTTGTTGACATTAATTTAATGCATTTATAAATGTGTATTTTCATACAATAGTTTGTTAGCCCTAAGGCTACATGATAATTTTGATGATAACAATACACATTAATTCATTGTGATTTACTAACATGTTTATTTATGTGCAAGAGTACTATCATTGAAATAATTGTAAAATCAAGAAGAGGCTTATTAAAATGAAGTGTTGAAGCTAAGGAGAAGACTACATGTTAAAGGCACCAAAGTTTTAGAACAAGGTTTGATTCAAGGAATGTGGTACATGAGCAATGTTCAATCAATTGGTCATATATTTCTCTACAGATGTCCAAATGACGTAATTCTTAAGCATTTGGAAAGCTTACTCAATTTATAACATTTCATATGTTTTAAAGAAATTCAAATTTCAAGTGTAAGGTTGTCCAAATCATCATGCAAGTTGAAAGACAAATGGAAGCAGCTGACATGAGCATCGAATACTCTTTTGGACATATCTTGAGGTAGAAAAATCAAAATAACTTGATTCTTGTGGCATTGAAAAGAGGCACATTTTATATGTTTTTAAGAAATTCAAATTTCAAATGGAAGGCCGACATAATTGACATGTAATTCGGTGAACTGACACAGAGAAGAAAAATCAACTCACATGAGCACCAAATGGTATTTTGGCCATGTCTTAAGATAGAGATATCCAAATGCTTTGATTCTTAATGTTTTGGAAACTTATTCAAATATGCAGATCTTTCATGTTTTGAAGAAATTCAAATTTCAAACGGAAGGCTGACAGAATTATCATCCAATTTGGTGGACTGACACATGGAAGAAACATCAAGTCACATGAGCACCGAATGGTGTTTTAGCCATATCTTGAGCTAGAGATATCCAAATGACTTGTTTCTTGATGCGTTTGAAAGCTTATTCAATTTTCCAGATTTTTATGTTTTGCAGAGTTTTAAATTTCAAACAGAACATTGAAAAAAATGGCAGATAAGATTTCAGTTTTTATGGCGGGTAGAAAATTTGGAGTTGGTGTCTTCACTTGATTAAGTTCATCACATTTGCCTATAAAAGGAGCCCTTCTTCCATGCATTCAGAGGTGAAGAGAAGCATCTATCAAGCAAAAAAAACCAAGAGAAATATCAAGTTTAGAGAGCTTTTATATTCTTTATCTACTCTTTGAAGAGAGTTATACTTTTGTTGTAAAAATTATCTTTATTCTTGTATTGTGGTAAGAGTGAGATATTCTTGTAAAGGATAAAAGTTATCCTTGATAGAAATCTAGTTTCCTTGGTGAGGTTGTTCATCAAGAAGAACTCTTGGTGTGGTGTTATCAAGAGTTGAAGGAAGTTGCCTTGGTGAGGTTGTTCATCAAGAAGAACTCTTGGTGTGGTGTTATCAAGAGTTGAAGGAAGTTGCCTTGGTGAGGTTGTTCATCAAGAAGAACTCTTGGTGTGGTATTATCAAGGGTTGAAGAAAGTTGCCTTGGTGAGGTTGTTCATCAAGAAGAACTCTTGGTGTGGTGTTATCAAGAGTTGGAAGAAAAGTCTTGGTGAGGTTGTTCATCAAGCAAGTTGTAAAGATTTCTACAACTTAGTGGAAAGCTTAGCTCGTGGAGCTAGGAGCCCGTGGACGTAGGCAAGGTTTGCCGAACCACGTAAATTGAGTTTGCACTCTCTCTATCCCTATCTCTTTACATTTACTTGCACTTATGATTGTTCTTTATTGCCATTCTCTTGATTGCATTCTATTTTCATCTTCTTCACCTTTGTTCTCAAAGAAAGATTTAAATAATTTTGATCTTTCAAGAAAAGTTTTCTAAATTCGTTTTTATAAATAAAAACCCAATTCACCCCCTCTTGGGTTGCCATACCTGGGTCAACATAGTTTTCTAAAAACAAAAACAAACAGTATAAAGTAATTTACTTGATAACTTATAGTTGGTAACTAAATCGCCTTCATAACTAAATATAACTTATTATGAAATGAAACTGTCACTAACCATCTGTATTTAGTCACCAATGCATTTTATTTGATAATGAAAATTAACACAATTCACTACTAAAATCTTATTTTAAAAAGTTTTGTTGCTAATTAACTTGACTCATGACCAAATTTTCTTTATATATTAATGCAAATTTATTTTGGGTGACTAGAATTGATCACAAGAAACCAAAAAAAAAAAAAGGTTAGTAATCATAAAAAAATCATTACATTAATTTTAATATTTTCATTAAATATCTTATTGTAGTGAGACTCTTGATATATGCTTACAATTAGTATTCAATATCTTGACATGGTACAAATTTTTACTTTGAGAAAATGCATCACGACAAAAATTATTATCTTTTACGGCTGCTACTATACAGCCACATATGCTTATTTGCGTCTTACAGCAGCTATTTAGCCGCCTCAAATAATAAGGTGCCGTAAAATATTTACGGCTGATTTTTTCTTTATTACGGCTGCTGTACAATTCTTTGCGGCTGCAATAATGCTGACATAAAAGTCCATATACCACAAGTCCCATGTATATTTATGGCTGTTTTAATGTTGACATAAATAAATTATAAAAGTCATAATTTATTCTTTACATTTTTAAGATTTTATTCATTTTAAATATAATACAATTAGACAAACAATTGTTAAAAATTTAATTTAATTTAATTTTAAATTTAATTTACATAATTTAGATTTTAAATTAAAATACATGATCAACAAAATGAATACTTAAAATATTTTTGATATTACAAAAATATATCTAATAAAGAATGAAATTTATACAAATTAATGCATCTATCCACCTTAAAGTTTCTATTTCATCCCCTCCAATCCGCATACTCTCTTCATGCTCAACAAAACCATCTCCAAAGCTCCCATCAACAAGCTATTCCTATAGAATATAGAATTCAGAAGTGTCGAGATAAATACTGAGTCCATGCGCCAATAAAAGATATGTAATACAGAAACTTAGGTGGTGTTTGTTTTAATCACTTAACATTTTTTAGATCTAAACACTTCTTAGAATTTAATTTACACCACTTAATAGGATATTTGTTTCCTTTTTTAGATACCACTTAAAAAAAGTAGTAAGAGAATATTTTAACTTTAATGTGACTTTTTTACCCTTGTTAAAATGTAAAATGTAAATATTTATATTTATACAATCATTTAAAAATTAAATAGTTAATAAAATTAAATCAAAATTCTTTTTCATTTAAATAATTAATATTATATTTCTTACAACCTTTAAAAAATAATTATTAACTAAAATTAAATAAAAATTATTTTTCATTTAAATAGTTAATATTATATTATATAAACTTATATGATATTATTGTATAACTACTATACCATTAATATTATCAATTTTTAAAATTCATTTCTTCAATTAGATCAAGTTTAAGCCATATCAATTTGTATTAAAAAAATTGTAAGAGTCGTATTTTATCTATTACATTTTGAGGACCATATTTTGAATCATAGAAGAATAATTCTATTAATTAAAGTGTTTTCCATTTTATAAACTTAAAAAGAAAAAAAACTAATATCATATTTTAACTGATTATATTAAATATTAATATTTTACTTTAAATTTACACTATTAAATAAAATAAAATATCCTTAGCAATCTAATAAATAACTTTTGAAGTTTCAATAAAACTATCCCTATAATATGTAATAAAGTTCTATCAAATATATTATCTATTTTAAAACTCGCTATCAAATTTTTCAATAGTTATTATTCAACATATTATTAGCTAATTAATTTGAGATATTAATAAAAATAAATGAAAGTTTACCAATTATAAAAAATATATATCATATTTTAATATTGTAACTATAAATATAGTAATAAATAATATAATAATTTGATAATAAATATTAAAACAATCACAAATGTACCAAAATTGTACCTTTTAATAAATTAAAAAAATATTCATAAATAAAAATTTGATAAAATTTGTATTATTTTAATATGTAGGGATATTTATGGAATAAAACTTTTAACACCTCATTTAGACAATAATGATTAGAAAATTGGATAAAATTTATATTATTTTAATATGTAGGGATATTTATGATATAAAATTTTTAACACCTCATTTAGACAATAGTGATTAGAAAAAGTGATAAATTTTCACTTTTTCAATTAAGTGATTTATCACTTAAAATAAGTGTTAAATAAAAAAACAAACAAAAATTTTAAGATTTAAATCTAAAGACTTTAAGTGTTAAGTGATAAGTGGAAGAAAACAAACACCACCTTAGTTTATTTAAATTGAAATTTGAAACACTTGACAAATTTGCAAAAAATTAAGGACTAAACTTTATAAAAGCATTGATTGAAACAAAGGAAACAGAGGAGGGCCACTAGCTTTTGTTATGAAAAACACAGGAAACAGATAAAACCTTAGATAACCTTCCCCACCCTTCCACTTTCCTGCTACAATCAATTAAATGATGATTTCAGATTCCTCATTTTCAATTAAATATTGATGGCACAATCCATTATGCCACCACTTTGTCACGAGCTTAGAGGTTTGCACAGCACGCTCGTGCGGTACTGTCACGCCCTAAAATCTCTTATTTAGAGACTTTAAGGGTGATTGGTTAAGAAAAAATAAAAAAAAACACATCATCATTTTTTTTTATAACACATGAATTTATTACAACTTATGGTTATTTGTTCAAAATCAACTGTACATACATTGGTGACTAAAAGCCATACATAAGATTATAGTCACATAACAAAATTTCCTACCATAAGCTAGGAGAAACAAAACTATCTCCGAAAATCATGACATGTATGTAGACTCCAGACTCTCTAGGAAAGCTCTGGAACATCACTAGTGTGAACATCCTTCTATGTACCTGTGGAGGGAAGGGGTGAGCATAAAACCCAGTCGTAATATTCTAACATTATACTAAATCATAAGCATTCCACAGATATTCAATCACATAATTAAACATCCAATAATAATAGACCAAACAATTATGTTCGTTTGCACATCAATTTATGTTTGTGTTCCCCTTGGATCCGTATACAAACGGCCTATCCAAGGTCCAACACATCATATTGTAATATTCGTGTTCCCTTTGGGTCCGTATACAGAACGGTCCACCCAGGGGCCAACACATCACGTCGTTTTGTTCTTGTTCCCCTTGGGTCTGTATACAGAACGGTCCACCCAAGGTCCAACACATCACATCGTTTTATTCGTGTTGCCCTTGGGTCCGTATACGGAACGGTCCACCTAAGGTCTAACACATCACGTCGTTTTATTCGTGCTCCCCTTGGGTCCGTATACAGAACAGTCCACCCAAGGTCCAACACATCACGTCGTTTTATTCGTGCTCCCCTTGGGTCCGTATACAGAACAGTCCACCCAAGGTTCAACACATCACGTCGTTTTATTCGTGCTCCCCTTGGGTCTGTATACAGAACGGTCCACCCAAGGTCCAACACATCACATTGTTATATTCGTGTTCCCCTTGGATCCGTATACAGAACGGTCCACCCAGGGGCCAACACATCACGTCGTTTTATTCGTGTTCCCCTTGGGTCCGTATACAGAACGGTCCACCCAAGCTCCAACACATCACGTCGTTTTATTCGTGTTCCTCTTGGGTCCGTATACAGAACGGTCCACCCAACATCCAACACATCACGTCGTTTTATTCGTGCTCCCCTTGGGTTCGTATACAGAACGGTCCACCCAAAGTCCAACACTTAGAATATAATATCCGCATTCTCCTTGGATCCATATACAAAATGGCCCATCCAAGGTCCAATGCATACATTAACAGCCTTTCAATATCCTTACTATGATAAATCTCAAGAAAATATGATTTTTATGCAAAATCCAGGACTTTTTGGGAAGTATACAGTCGATTTAGGGTGATTCTGAAATTTTGCTCGATACTCGACACTGTTCACTCAATACTGTTACTCGATACTGTTCACTAAAAATATTGTTCACTCGACACTGTTACTCGATACTATTCACTGAAAATACTGTTCACTCGATACTGTTACTCGATACTGTTCACTGAAAATACTGTTCACTCGACACTTGATACTGTTCACTTGACACTCGACATTGTTCATTGTCGAGCGAAACACCAGAATCGAATTCCAGAGTTGGTTCAAAACGTCCCATTTCCAGAATTCAACTCCCAACTTCAAAAATTCACCAAAAATCTGTTTTTAACTCCAAATTCAATGAAATCAACGGCTAATTAAAGCTTAATACGTCTATTTTCCAAAACAAATGAGAAATCATAGAATTCTCAATCCAGAAAAACGCATCAACTCAATCAACACAAGACAGTCACATGAATTACACTCCTCACAAAATCATCTCTACTCCACTTCATCAACACTTCAATTCACACATAATTCTTCATGCAATCACAACAAACAACTTGCAATAAGTAACTTCACTCATAATTCATCATCCAAGCATTAAGTCAAAACATGACACATACATAACAACAATATCAATTCAACAACAAAACACATAACATGAAGTAAATATAGTGTTAGAATCTTCTACCTGTATTCCAACCTTATACACCTCTTTGAAATTTTTCCTTTCTTTCTTCCTTCTCTTCTTCTTCTTCTTCTTCTTCTTCTTCTTCTTCTTCTTCTTCTTCTTCTTCTTCTTCTTCTTCTTCTTCTTCTCTTCCTCTTTCTTTTGCCGTCAACTCCCCTCTCTTCTATCCCCAAAATGAAAGAAAAATATCTCTCCCTTTTCCAGAAAAATCCTCTCTTATTTATATACAAGGCCTTGGTTTATGGGCTTAGGTCCACTAATTTCAAATTCAAGCCCAATTCTACCTTACCAATTTCAATAGAAGCTACTTCTATTATTCAACCCAATTCTCATAAAATTACTCAAATACCCTTAGTTATATTTTCTAAAATTTATAATAAATATATATATATATATGGGATTCCACAGGCACTTAGGCAACTTGACTTGAAGTTGCTAAGTAAGCCTTAATGCTAGTCTTCTCGCTCAAGGAGAAGAGATGATCGTTGAGCCAAAGAGCATGTAGGCAAAGAAGAGAAGAGATAGAGACAAGAATTACTAAGCAAAAGAGCTTTGTATTACACTAGAGAACTCTTTACAATGCTTGGATTTGTGTGGATTAGCTTGGATGATTTACAAATGAGCATTGGAGGGATTTATATAGTGAACCACCTCTCAAATAAATGGCTAAGATCTAATGCATCTAAGGTCCTAATTCATTCTCATCTACTAAATTATCTAGATATGTACAAGACAATATTATCTACTAAATTATCTAGATAAATATAAGAGATAATTCTAGAAGCTTATCTTGCTAGAGAATTCTAGAAGATGGGTTTGGGCTTGGGCTTTCTAAAAGCTAGGCCAAACCTCTAGACATATTTGGCCACTCTAACAAGTAAATTGGGTGGGCAGTAACAACCAGATAGCATACAAGGAATTAAATAAAGTTACAGGTAGGAAAAAAACAGTCACATTAAGAAAGATCAAGAAATGGAAAGAGTAATTAATAAACAATCTAACTATGTTATCTTACATATCTAAGAATCTTGTAATTTAATGGGAAAATAAATGACTATTCAACAATAAAACTACAAACCAATAAGACAGACAATAAACAAATTGTACACTAAACAGAAGAAAAGCACCAGCCTGAAATCTCCATCTTTCTCAAAGTTTAGTTTCAAAAGATCTGCATTTGACTCAAATTTCTCTAAGATTTAGATTAACATCTCATACTCTCATTAGATTAACATCTTTTCTTTCTCCCCTAGGTAGATCTAGATTGTACACTAGTTTTCATCCAGAATAATAGTCCATTGAGACAAGAAATATTGTTGATTGGAAAAAAATGACAAGAAACTTACGTGATTTAGAAGAAAACAACAATATATTCCATTTATGATAGACCAAACAAACAGTTATAAAGCATAATAATTAACCAGAATTGCCCACACTAAAAAAAAATACGAATTGAGTTTCATGTTTTGAAAAAGAAAACACACACACACACACACACACACACTCACTAAGGCATTGATAAAGTATGGCAAACAAGAAACAAGTGAGGATTCTTACTTTGCTGCTGTGAGGAAATCTATGGCCCAAAGCCTAGAAACATCAAGGACTAATCCATAAACTACAGATTCTTCAATCACCCTTTGCCCTACATTTTATAAAATCAGAGTAATTACTACTGCCTAATGGTGTGAACATCAGCAACAAGACATTACTCATGATAAGAGATGTTTAAAATATAATTTAGATATCTACAGATTTTAGCAAAAATCATAAAATGATAACTTGAACCAGAGGCTTAAAAGAAAATGGACTAAAGCTTACAAGAGATATAGAATTATACAATCAAGATATATACAAAAGTTAAGAGCAAAGAGCCTCAAAAGGAAATTTTTTTTATGCTTTGAAGATGATAACCTTGATGAAGATGCTGAGCAATTCAAGTCATGGATATCAAAGAAGATCAAATCAAGCTTAAAGACTTTTTGAGAAGACACCAAGGCTTTTGGGCGGAGAATTCAGTCCCTCCTTGGACACAAGATGTACTCTTTTCCTTATCACTAGATGGCTTTTTTTCCAAGATAGAAGAAAATCACTTTATCGACGTTAAAAATTCGCAAAAGAAAACAAAGATAACGGATAAAAACGTCGCATACTTTGCATAAGCTCTTAACCTTGAAAGATCTATCGGCCTTGATTCTAGGCATAAAAGCAGCAGAAATAAGAATAACTTAACAAAATCAAGCACACACTCATAACTATACACACAGAAAAGTATTTAAAAGGAACAAAATTTGTATTTTCATTGTTCCAGAGATACAAGTTGTGACTGTAGTTGGAAAAGTAATTATGGAGATCTCTACAGTTGTGATTCAGATTACGGCCTCAAGTTCAAATTCAACAGTGAGGTGAAATCTAGGGTTTCAAAATCCGTGCAAAACATAGAGTAATTTAAACTCACAATCTTTAGTAAAATCAAAATGAAATGAGAATGGAATTAAACTGTTTGGTTTCTAAGAAATTCAGGAGAGAAGATTTAACAGAGGAGGAGATTAACTGTACCTACACAACAAAGAAGATTACTAGCCGAGACTCAGCTCATTTCTATACCTACAAAATAACATCAAAATTAAACAAATCATCTAAACAAGATTAATCTTAGCAAACTAAATATAAAAAAATTAAAAAAATAAACTTCTGCATAAATGGCAACCAGAGGGGGTAGACTGAACATACAATAAGAAATCACAATAGATTCGAGGTAGATTTTGAGAAAAATCTAAGCTTTGTTTGACCAACACAACCAAAACGAAACTTTAAAAAACTTTATAGAACAATCAAAGCTCTATCTTGTAAAATTTAAGAAAAAAAATCATACAGATATGCATTCTTCTCCGACAAGGACGTGAAGTGACGGCCGGCAACAACTCTAGTATGTCAGAAGAGGAAGACGAGGAAGGCTTTGGAGAGCTGCACTCTCGCTTCGATATCTGCGCTCTCAAATCTCGTTCAAGCGCATGTTTGGAAAGGGAAAGAAAAGAAGAGAAGAGAAGCCGAAAATGAAAATGAAATCCAAGCATCACCTTTGGAAATTGTTTTTAAATTAAAATTAAGTCATTTGCGTCCATTTTGTTTGCTGCCTTATTAGGCATACATGTGTCGTATGGTAATCCAATTACGGCTGCTACTTGATGCCGCCGTTGATGAGGTGGCGTAAATAACTTAATTTTTTGTAGTGCATATAGGTAATATAATTGTAATCTACTAGCACACACAAATAATCTCATGCAATCTCTTAACCCTTGCAAGAAAATTTTGTACATGGTAACATAGAATTTAATAAGTCTATATATGATATAAAACATGATCAATTCTTCATCAAATAATCATGCATGCTAAGATAAATTAACAAACCCAAAGGTAAAACAGCCCACCCACAAAGGAAGAGAAAATTCAATTAAAAATTAAAAGATGATGAGGAGCCCTCTAGTTTGGCGAGATTTTGTTGGTTTAAAATTCCGCATAAATTTGTGCCATACAATATATTTTTGAGCTTGATCACTTAAAAGTTACCAATTTGATTAAATGTGTAGCGATTTGTATGCTAATTGGAATTATTTTATGGTCTCAAACATTCTCTAAATTAAATACATTTTAAATCGATATCAGTGATATGTCTTATTCAAAATCCAATATCAATTACATTTTTTAAATCATTAGAAAAATAAAATTTATAAATAGACACGTAAAATGATATATTTCAAAATTATTTCATCTATCATCAATAACTTATTTGTAATTTTTATGGAAAGGTTTTATGATGATTTTCAATGCACAAACAGTTAATGAATTTGTAAATTTTTCAAGATAAAAGATATTAAAATAATTGGTAATGATCACAAACTTTTGTAAAACATTAAAAAAAAAAAGCTGACACCGTTAAAACTAACAAAGTAAAATAAAGATGTAGAATTTTGTGTAATATTTGAAATCTAGAGGGAGATCCCAATATCGTACGTATCCACATTCCACAGTGAGCTATCCTAAAAAACAAAAGACAAAAAATAAAAATTAATTACATATAAAATTAATTTTTAACCATGTAATTGTATATTTTCTTCTTTTTTTTTGACCCCTTTTATTTATTTTGCTTCTGGCACTTAATTTTTATATTTTTACTATCTGCCCTTGTCCAAACAGGGTATATGCAAGCTTTGGTTAAACCAATTGCTCTTTAATGAAACCCCTTAGCCATCAATGCGGTGCGCTCATCCAATAAGAGGACCACATTATTAAATTGCAGCAATCAGCATTTGTGTCAGTGATTCAGTGCCCGTACGTGGGTTTTTAATTTTACACACATCGAGCGGTTGATACCAAACATGTGGTAGATCTGGGCTCTGATTCTCTTTAATTGTTAACCAAAAAGGCGAAGCACAAGAACAAAGAAACGTTCACTTTGCCAGAGAACTACTGCAACTGCAACTGCAACTGCCCACTTGTTCGCTTTTTGTAAAGCGGTGTGTTAGTAAATGCTACCGGCCAAAATTAGCTGAATTTTATGAGAATCTTGATCTGTATTATTCTCCATGTTTTTCTGAAAACTTTTCTTAATCAATCGCTTCTTTCTAGTTCTTGTACAATACCCATTTTAGGTATGCATAATGCATTATACATTAATTTATTGTATATTATTATTTAATCATATTTAATTAATAACTTTTTTTGGCATGATTTATTGATAAAATAGTGAAGTAGATCAGGTCACTTATGTGTAGTGTGTAATTCATCTATTTACTGTATATATGATATGGGACGATTTATGTAATTATTTTGGTGGTTATGTTTATAGATTTAACACATAGAATTGAAGTATGGTCATCAATTATGATGCAATCTGAAATTTTAATGAGTTTTCTTCTTATATGTTTTTCTACTGATTTCAAAAACTATGTATTTAATCCAACATTTTTCATATTTATCTTGATAAACTATTATGTAAATTTGGTTAGGAACTTTTCTTGGTAATTTTGGTTTAGACAATGATTTCTTAACAATTATATTTTAGAAAACCCTCTAATCACTTAACCACTTCTATTAAGGGCGGTCTTAAGCATTAAATTGCTATTACAATTGTTTGTTCAAGGAAAAAAAGAAAACAGATAGTCTTCAAAGCAAAGAAACTAACATCAAAATGATTACTTGCTAATAATTCTCATAAGAATACTGTTGCTGTTCCCTTCACGTACATTTATCATGGCTGAGGAGTACGTACGCAAGTATTTCATGATCGCAATCATTAAAAATAAACCTAAAAAGAAAATGAATATTTAGTTAGAGAATTTGACAATAATGGCACGATGGTAAATATCCATAAATTCGTGTAACTTTTCATTTCGACGACTTCAGAACTCAACTCAGCACCAGGCACGCTGATCCGTCTCAGCTCACCCACGCTAGTCTTGCCTATCCGCTCCCACCGTTCATCAAAAAATATCTTCCCCCAAGATCAAGCCAAGTGTCTCTCTTGTCCGACGTGTCCCCGCTCCTCCCCTCGCTCTTTTTAATCCCCCACCTGGCCACTCTCTCTCCATTTCATTCAATACTCGCACTCTTAACTCTCTACACCCCTCTCCTCTCTATTCCTTCTCTTTGAGTTGATCATCTCTTTCAAAATCTTAAACTCTCTCACTTTTTTTTGTATATTTTCAAATCTTGATCTTATTTTACATTTGTGTAAAATATAAAGATGGCGGAAACGTGCAGTAGAAAGCTCATCGTCGAAGTCTGTAATGCCAAGAATTTGATGCCTAAAGATGGCCAGGGGACTGCTAGCGCTTATGCGCTTGTGGACTTTGATGGCCAGAGACGAAGGACGAAGACGAAGTTCAGAGATCTCAATCCACAGTGGGATGAGAGGCTTGAGTTTCTTGTCCACGACGCGGATTCCATGCCTACAGAAATCTTGGAGATTAATCTCTACAATGATAAGAAGACTGGGAAGAGAAGTACTTTTCTCGGTAAAGTGAAGATTGCTGGAAGTACTTTTGTGAAAGCTGGATCCGAGACTCTCGTTTACTATCCGTTAGAGAAGCGGAGCGTGTTTTCCCAAATCAAGGGAGAGATCGGGCTCAAGGTTTTCTATATTGATGAAGACCCACCGGCGGTAGCTGAAACGGCTGCCGATGCCGCGGTGGCACCCTCTGCGGAGGAGAAAGCACCGGAGGCACAGAAAGCCGTTGAAGAAGAGAAAAAGGAAGAGACAGCTGAGGAGAAGAAAGAAGAGGAGAAACCAAAAGAGGAAGAAAAGCCTAAAGAAGAGAAGCTACCGGAGGAAGCTTCTAATCCTAAACCTTCGAAGGCTCCTCCGGCGGCTCCACCAGTAGAGGTGGAGAATCCTCCGCTCGCTCAAAGCGACAAACCGAACAACGCAAAAGATAAGACGGCAGAGACGGGATCAAAAGCACAAGATCTTCGCCTAAACGAGCATGAACTCCGCTCTCTGGCAAGCGATCGGAGCCGGAGCGCTTACGATCTAGTTGATCGCATGCCGTTTTTGTACGTTCGCGTCGTGAAGGCTAAGCGAGCCAGCGCTGAGTCTAGCGGCGGCTCATTATACGCCAAGCTGGTGATCGGTACTCACAGTATCAAAACAAAAAGTCAGAGTGATAAAGATTGGGATCAAGTTTTTGCATTTGATAAAGAAGGTTTGAATTCGAGTTCACTCGAAGTTTCAGTGTGGAGTGAAGAGAAGAAAGAAAACGAAGAATGTGTTGAGAATTGCTTGGGAACGGTGTCGTTTGATTTGCAAGAGGTGCCAAAAAGAGTGCCGCCGGATAGTCCTTTGGCTCCACAATGGTACAGCTTAGAGTCCGAAAAGTCACAGGGAAATGACGTCATGCTTGCCGTTTGGATCGGTACTCAGGCAGATGAGGCGTTCCAGGAGGCTTGGCAATCGGATTCCGGTGGCTTGATACCGGAGACCCGGGCGAAGGTGTATTTGTCACCGAAGCTTTGGTATCTGAGACTAACGGTTATCCAAACCCAGGATTTACAGCTTGGTTCGGGATCCGAGCCTAAGGTTCGGAGTCCAGAACTTTATGTCAAAGGTCAACTTGGAGCTCAAGTTTTCAAAACGGGCCGGACATCAATCGGGTTGTCACCATCCAGCTCCTCTAACCCGACTTGGAATGAGGATTTGGTTTTTGTAGCTGCTGAGCAGTTTGAGCCATTTTTAGTGGTGACTGTAGAAGACGTTACGAATAGCTGTCCAGTGGGTCATGCCAAAATACAAATGTCAACCATCGAACGGCGGATTGATGACCGATCGGAGCCAAAATCAAGGTGGTTCAACTTGGTAGGCGATGAGAATAAGCCTTACGCTGGAAGAATACACGTGCGAGTGTGTTTGGAAGGTGGATACCACGTGTTAGACGAAGCAGCTCATGTGACTAGTGATGTTCGAGCCGCGGCTAAACAACTAGCCAGATCACCAATTGGGTTACTTGAAGTTGGGATCCGAGGAGCCACCAATTTGCTTCCTGTGAAGACCAAAGATGGTACACGTGGCACCACTGATGCTTATGTGGTGGCCAAATATGGGCCGAAGTGGGTCCGCACTCGGACCATCCTTGATCGATTTAATCCACGGTGGAACGAGCAATACACATGGGATGTCTACGATCCATGTACGGTACTAACAATCGGCGTATTCGATAACGGAAGGTACAAGCGTGATGAAGCAGGGAAGCCAGGCAAGGATATTAGAATTGGGAAAATACGTGTACGGCTATCAACACTTGATACAAATCGTGTGTACCTAAGTTCATACTCCCTCACTGTAATGTTACCTGGTGGGGCCAAGAAGATGGGGGAGATCGAGATAGCCGTTAGATTTTCTTGTTCATCATGGCTAAGTCTCATGCAAGCGTACGCCACACCAATGCTTCCAAGAATGCACTATGTGCGTCCGCTGACTCCACCCCAACAAGACATACTGCGCCACACGGCTATGCGCATAGTCACCGCTCGGCTAGCCAGGTCCGAGCCGCCTCTGGGACAAGAAGTTGTTCAATACATGCTAGATTCAGACACACACATGTGGAGCATGAGGAGAAGCAAAGCCAACTGGTTCCGGGTAGTGGGTTGTTTGTCACGCGCCGCAACTCTGGCACGTTGGTTGGATGGAATTCGCACGTGGGTACACCCGCCCACCACAGTTTTAGTGCACGTGCTTCTTATAGCAATCGTTTTATGTCCGCATCTAGTGCTCCCCACTGTATTCATGTACGCCTTCTTGATCACAGCGTTGAGATGCCGTTTTCGCCAAAGGGCCCCTCTAAACATGGACCCACGGCTGTCTTATGTGGACGTGGTGGGACCTGATGAGCTTGATGAAGAATTTGATGGGTTTCCCACCTCAAGATCAACGGATGTAGTCCGTATAAGATACGACCGATTACGGGCTCTAGCGGGCCGGGCACAGACTCTGTTAGGAGACGTGGCAGCCCAAGGAGAGCGTTTAGAGGCTCTGTTTAACTGGAGGGATCCAAGAGCTACTGGGATCTTTGTGGTGTTTTGCTTGTTAGCTTCGTTGATATTTTATGTGGTGCCATTTAAGGTGTTTGTGTTGGGATTAGGATTCTATTACTTGCGCCACCCAAGGTTCAGAGACGACATGCCGTCTGTTCCAATGAACTTTGTCCGGCGACTACCGTCGCTTTCCGATCAGATTCTCTAGGCTCACACTCAAAATGGGCCGACAACGTTGGTGATTAGCTCCACTAAAAGTAACGGAATGAATTTCTTTTTTTTTTTTTTGGTTATTTAATATAATTATTGTTTTATTACTTAATTAATGGGATATTTTGTATTAATTAGTCAGTAAAATATGCTCTAAAGATCTTGTCGGAATTCATCAAAGTGGACCATTGAACCGTTGCTGGCCACTTTTCATTTAATAAGCTTTTCTTGATTGGAGCAAAGTTAGTAAAAGAATTTAAAGAAAAAAATGGTTAGGGACAAAGTGACCGTTGGAGACAGACGAACGCAGTACCCATCATGATTTTACTGAATGAAAAAACAAGATTAGATTTGTGATAATTTAGATTGTTGTATTAAGTTCATGTATTGTGCTTCTAACACATAAAAGGATATTTTAGTTGTCGGCGATTATAATAATATAATTAGAAAGATGTTGATTTCTTTTAGGAAAAAGAATAGTTAAATAAATGATTTGATAATTTGGGGTGAAAAAACCCTTAACTTAATTTAAACTTTTTCTGTTTGAGTAGATTAATGTGGGAAAAAAAATCTAAACTCTTAAGTTTACGTTGATTTTTTTTTTCCAAATATGTCTTTGGATTAAGCACTTTTACTCTAATCTCACAACACTTTATGCGAAAGGTGCATTTTAATTAGTTGTAGCTCTTAACTTTACAATTGATAAATGTTTGTCACGACACTCGTATTTTAAGAAAGTTCATCGCTGATTTTCATGCCAATGGGATTTAAGTTAAAAAAAAAAAGACAATAGTTTTAAGTATTTTCTTCAACTTTCACCTGATATCTACGCCTATTCATTTAAGTTTCTTGATAAGATATTAGAGAAAATTAATTTTATAAATCAAAATAGATATGGGACTGGTCTTATTTAATTATTACTTGGTACGCATTTAAAATTACTTAATGTGAACATGTTAAGAGATTGATTGTTTTTTGGTCTAAAATATGAATTTAACTTATTTTTAGACTTCAGATCTTTTTATGATGATTATTTTTTTTACTTAAGACGTAATCTAAGACATTTTCATATGAATAAGAAAAAGCTAAAAATTATAGCTTTTATCTGAATGCAAATGTCTAAATCATTTATTACTCTTTTAATTCTCTTAAATTCCTTTATAAAAAATTATTTATGATCAATTTGTACATACCCTAATATTTTAATTTTGAAATATTATTATTTATTTCTAACTTTATATTATGATTCTCTATATGTTTTTAAAATTATTTTATGATCATTTAACTTATTTCTATATCAAATTCTTTAAAAAAATAACTTCTTTCCCAATTATACATATTTAAATAAATTAAATTCATAATAAATTTTGGTATAAAAATACTTTTACTATGTAAAATAAAATCACCAGTGAAAATAATATATATAAATATGGATATATATGGAAAACAATTAGTTTTTAGATTTTTTAATTCAGATGTTAAAATAAAAAATGAATCATATTAGTCAGATTTTTATATTTAGACCTATTTAGATTTCAGTTTAATTTAGACCTATTCAGATTTCAGATCAAAAAACAATCGCCCCTAAATCTATGGTACTATGAGTTTATTTTGACAGGGTATATAATTTTATAATTTTATTTTAACCACTCAAAAAAATAACAAGATAAAGGCATTCAAGAGTCAAGAGAATCAGGATTCAAGGTTCCAATGCAAGGATCATTTTCAATATTTATAAGAGAGGATATTGATTTAATTACGTAATATTTATCCAGTGATTTGAGGTGTATTCAGTTATTTGTGAAAGATGCAAATATCTTTTATGATTATTAACTTTTGATTAATTATAATCTGGTTTCACTTTTTGTTTTGGATTTCTTTCTTTAATTATATGATTTTTTTTAATTCATTATCAATTACTAAAATGTCTAAAATAAGTTAAATTTAATTCATAAAATTCCCATCATCCATTAAATATACAAATGATATGGATTTTCTTAAAATTTTTAATATGGAAAGAGAAACCTGAAATAGGTGCATTAAAAGATCAATAAGCATATAACTCACTAGTTTTTTTTAATTGAAAAAGTAATTATTGTTAATTTTTGCAGTATTGATAGTCAACAATAACTTAACTGAAAACAGTAAAGCAAAATAGAACATAAGATTTTTCGTGATTCGGCTATAAACTAGCCTATATCCGTCGGCAACAAGAGTTGTAATCCACTATGTTATATATGTTTATATCAATTTAGGACTCTTTACAGTGGTAGACACCCGCTCACCCACTAATAGGCTTGGGCATATGGCCCGTTGGGTCTGGGGCCTCAGTCAGACATAGACCAATGGGGCAGGTTCGGAGCATTATAGGGGCGGGTCTGGGGCAAACATTTTTTACTCCGGTCGGGGCGGGTCCGGGTCCCGTTGTCCAAGCCTGCCCTGCATGATTTAGGGGTGTAATTGTAAAATTTTAAAATTTTAGGGCTGTTAAAAAGCTTTTAGATTATATTTGTTAAACTTTTCATATATATATAAATTCTTAATAATTTTACAAACAATGTAAATACTTTAACAAAAATTACATTTTAATTAATAATTAACATATTTTAGTATATTAACATCAATTTAGTCATGTTATAATAACAAAATAAAATATTTGTATTTTATAGTAATTGAATTTGTATAATATATAAAATCTCGATATAGATTATTAAGTACTAATTAAATTATTACAATATTAACAAGATTATTTTCAAAATATATATGCCAATCATATTATTATTATTATTAGATTGAAATTAAATCAACATGCTATTGAAAAATTATTTAATTGTATTATCAACTATTTGAAAAATTGTCAATTAACTAGTTTATAAGTAATAATACACTTTTAACATTATTTTTAATAGAGTATGTAACATTATTACTAATAAAATCAAATGATAATATACAGCAATTTTGATTTTAGTTTGAAGATTTATTGTTTTTATGATTGTTAAAAAATGATCATAATTATAAATGATATGATGAGAAATTAAGAATGGAGTTATTTACAAAGATGTAAATGCTATAGGGGGTTATTGTAAAAATATAAATATTTAGGGGTGGGGCAAAAAATTTTGAGCAGGGCGGGGCTGGATACCTGCTACCCCGTACCTGTCCTGCCCCGGTTCCAAGTCTACCCACTAACCTAATCTATGTAAATTTGATCACCCTTGATCACAGCCAAAGTCCTTCGCACACTCTCCTGATGTTGCACTTCTTAGACACAAATAACTTAACTGCATCCAGTTAAGTAATATGTAACGACCGCAACTATTACAGACTCATATAATCACTTAACACACTTAAGCTTACATGACTCTATAACTTTTCACAAGTCATATCTATGCACATACTCAACACACATGAGTCATGCATAATCTAAACTCACTCAATTATAAAGATATTATAATGAAGCTTATGAAAAATAAAGTCACTCAAGTGCACTTCATATTTCTGCACATACACCCTTTTTTTGTTAAGCCTTGAGTGCTTCCATTTATATAGCCTGCGTGAACAGCTATATTATTCATGTAATCAACAATCTTAATCATTATCAAATTCCTGCAAAACTAAAATAAGATGATTAGGTAAACTATAGAAAAGCATAACACAATATCCTAATTCAAATAGGAAATTGTAAACAACTAAAACACTAAGCCAATTAGGATAAGTATCAAAAGTATTCCAATTCAAAAAGCTTTCCAATAATTAAATATTTTCCTTTAAAAAAAATCTCATAATGCATTAGCAAAAAGAATATCACACATCTTTTTATCACAAGTTGAGAAAAATAAAATTTAATCATATGTATTACACATGCATGCAATTTGCCACGTGTCACATTGACACTAACAGTCTCCCCCTTTGGCATCTTGTGATAAAAACATTCTCATATTTCTATAAACAAAATCCTGCATGATTAAGCATAAGACAACTGAAATAGAATGTAAACATTTAGTCAAAAGTTCACAAAAACAGGAACACCAAACTTTCAGTTATTACCAACATAACTAAAATAACATAATTGAGTTCTCAAGTATCTGCACATAAATAATTATCAAACACAGAACACCATCAGCTTACGATATACAAACTGGTCTGTAACAGACTCAAATCACATTAAAACAACATTAAACCACTCTCAATGTAAAATCAATCACTCCCCCTTAATCCAACATTAAACCTGCAAAACATCACAATGTAATACTGTAAATATCACAAGATAAACTGCATAGCATAGCAGTTTCCCTGCAAGTTTAAACGTTAACCAAAATGCTAAGCATAGAAACATAAAAAAACTGAAGTATTACTCCCATGTACTCCTAAGCACTCTATACTCCCCCTGGAAATATTATACTCCTTCTTGGTCTCATTACAAATGTCAAAGACAAAGTTTCAAAAATAAACAAAATAAAGTAAATGTTCAATTAAGTTTGCTTCAATTAACTCTGGCAGACTTGTGCACAAGCAGCTTTGAGGGGTGTGATTCAGATCGACCAACAGTGGTCTTGAATCTTTTAAAAATATTGTTAGCCCTAAGGCTACATGATAATTTTGATAATAACAATACACATTGATTAATTGAGATTTACTAACATGTTTATTTATGTGAAAGAGTAAGATCATTGAAATAATTTTAAAATCAAGAAGAGGCTTATTAAAATGAAGTGTTGAAGCTAAGGAGAAGACTACATGTTAAAGGCACCAAAGTTTAAGAACAAGGATTGACTCAAGGAATGTGACACATGAGCAATGTTCAATCAATTGGTCATATATATCTCTACAAATATCCAAATGATGTGATTCTTGAGCCTTTGGAAAGCTTACTCAATTTATAACATTTCATATGTTTTAATGAAATTCAAATTTCAAGTGCAAGGTTGTCCAAATCATCATGCAAGTTGAAAGACAAATGGAAGCAGCTGACATGAGCACCGAATACTCCTTTGGACATATCTTGAGCTAGAAAAATCAAAATGACTTGATTCTTACGGAATTGGAAAGATGACTTAATGAAGAACATTTCATATGTTTTGAAAAAATTCAAATTTCAAACAGAAGGCCGACATATTTGACATGCAATTCGGTGGACTGACACAAAGAAGAAAAATCAACTCACATGAGTACTAAATGGTTTTTTGGCCATATATTAAGATAGAGATATCCAAATGCTTTGATTCTTAATGTTTTGGAAAGATTATTCAAATATGCAGATCTTTCATGTTTTGAAGAAATTCAAATTTCAAACGGAAGGCTGAAGAATTATCATTCAATTTGGTAGACTGACACAAGAAAGAAAAATCAAGTCACATGAGCACCGAATGGTGTTTTGGCCATATCTTGAGCTACAGATATCTAAATGACTTGATTCTTAATGTGTTGGAAAGCTTATTCAAATGTGCAAATCTTTTATGTTTGGCAGATTTTCAAATTTCAAATGGAAAATTGACAAAAATGGAAGACAAAATTATGGTTTTTATGGTGGGCAGAAAATTTGGAGTTGGTGTCTTCACTTGATTAAGTTCATCTCATTTGCCTATAAAAGGAGCCATTCTCCCATGCATTCAAGTAGTGCAAGAGAAGCATTTTATCAAGCAAAAAGCAAGAGAAATATCAAGTCTAGAGAGCTTTTATATTATTTATCTACTCTTTGAAGAGAGTTATACTTTTGTTGTAGAAATTATCTTTGTTCTTGTATTGTGGTGAGAGTGAGATATTATTGTAAAGGATAATAGTTATCCTTGAGAGAACTCTTGTTGTGTGTTATCAAGAGTTGAAGGAAGTTGCCTTGGTGAGGTTGTTCATCAAGAAGAACTCTTGGTGTGGTGTTATCAAGGGTTGAAGGAAGTTGCCTTGGTGAGGTTGTTCATCAAGAAGAACTCTTGGTGTGGTGTTATCAATTTGAAGGAAGGTGCCTTGGTGAGGTTGTTCATCAAGAAGAAGGTGGGCGAACCACGTAAATTGAGTTTGCACTCTCTCTATCCCTTTCCTCTTTACATTTACTTGCACTTGTGATTGTTCATCATTATTATTCTTTTGATTGCATCTTTGATAAATTCTAATTTCATCTTCTTCACCTTTATTTTCAAAGAAAGAGTGAACTAATTTTGATCTTTCAAGAAAAGTTTTCTAAATCCGTTTTGATAAATAAAAACCCAATTCACCCCCTCTCTTGGGTTGCCATACCTGGGTCAACAAATATGTTGTGGATTAATTTCAGCAAAAGTAGATGCTGGAGTAGTTTCAATAGAGGTAGCAACTGTAGCAATTGTTTCACGGATTTCACGAGCTTGTCTCTGTCTATAATGGTTTTTGTCTTCTATGAAATATCCACCAAAATTTAAGTTGCTTGCTGGGTGACATGAGGTGGAGATGTAACAGAAGCGGATATAGGTTATGGTGGTTTTGAAGTGTCATCCACTGATTTTGAAAAAGTCTTGCTTTATGGAGATTCATCTGCAGCTGATTTGACTTTCTTCTTACTCATTTTCTTGTCCTTCCTCTTCCTTTTCTTTAGTGATTGTTGACCACTAGATCTGCTCTCAAGCTTCTCTTCTAGACTTTGCAGCTTGGCCTTGATAGCTTGATTTTCCTACACAAGGTCAACTAAAGAAGAAGTGATTAGAGTAAGTTGTTCAGTGATAGATGCCATCTGATCTGGTCTAGGGGGTCTACTCTATCTTGGCTATCTTCGAGGTATTTCCTCTTCCTCAAGAGTATTTTTAATCCTCGTCACAAATCCTTTCTTGATGGCTGGCAAAATTTCTTCAGTAATCTCACCATCCTCTAGTTCAATCTTATTTTACATCAATATGAATAAAAAAAGGCAAAACCAATAGTTTTGATGAGACTGATATGTTATAATTTGAAGAATGTAAAATACAGCCACAATCCAATATTAATTAAGCGATTTGTGCCAACACAGTAAAGAAATTTGGTTTTATCCTCTCTAACTTTATTTTGGTGTGTGGATGGGAACCAATTGAATTGAGTGATCTTATGCAACACACGATATTTCAGTATCAAATGTTTTTTGTCAATGCCATCATGTGGATCCCAACAAACCTTTCTACTCCTAGTCTGCTCATATGTGACCTCACTCATATTCAACTCATTACCAACATTATGTTGAATGCCAATAGGAATTTCATAAAACTTATTTATGACATTCAAAGAAAATATAATCAACTTGCCTCTACAATAAACTTTATAGTAATAATAGCTCTGAGGATCATCAATGCAAGGTAGAATATTGGTATAGAATTCTTGAACAAGAGTTTTTACTAGAGGAGTCAAATTGGTTACCATTCTTATCTAGTGCCTAGACTCAAGCATCTCTCTTAGTTGATAGTCATCAAAGTCAACAACTTTGACAGGCCTCTCCATACAAATCTCTCTCTTTGATGTATATCTTATAAATCTCGTTTCATCGCTTCAAGAACTTGTGACTGCGAGGATTGACACCATCCTATACCTCACCAAGCATGACATTGTCATCCTCATTCAGAGTGGGGTCTACCAGAACTAGAGGAGTTGAAGTCGAGTCTAGTTCTCCTGTGGATGATTGCTTTGGTTCTGTCAAACGCGACTGCTCTGGTTTGACTTCTAGGTTTGCGCATTATTCTTGCTGGACCTCCCACTCTTTCTAGCCTGATTCCTCTTTAGTTGAAGAGTTTGAGGATGAAGAAGAGCTAGCGATTTCGGGTTCTGTTGATGAAGACGGAGTTGTAGCTTTACGTTTGGCCATGGTGGTGAAGAAGAAAAAGAATATATACTGCCATTTAGGGTTAATGAAGGGATAAAAACAAATATAAAAGAGATGTATTTATATAATCAAGAGGTAATAACCAAGTGTGACATAACTAGCACAAAATCCCAATCCAATCCAAATTTCAAGAATTCAAATTTGAATGAAATTGGTTTTCCAAAAAGAATTAAATTCCATGAAAGAAAAAATCTTTATATGTCCTGATATTTACCACATTAATTATGGTAATTTCCAAAAATAATTTTTGAAAATATTTATTAAATAAGGCAATTTTAAATTTTATAAAATAATAAGCTTTTAAATCACCAAAATCTTTCAGCCACTGAACAACCTCCCTCTCAAAATGAACTTACTGACGTGGCTCACTTTTTGACATATCAACACACAAGAAAATCAAATAGAGTTAGACATGAAGTGCTAGTCGAAAGTTATATTGCATATAACTAAAAACAATTAAACTTTATATAACTGAAATATATGAGCTTCATAAAGTCATTTAAAGCCAACCATGTATCAAAGCTGTTCAAACACATAAAAAAATCAATTTTCATTATCTTACCATTCAATTCTATTGAGTGATTAACATGAGTATGCTTCTTACACACAAACATTAATCTCAATAAGAATTATTTTTGTAAAAACCAGTAGCTTTCACACATGAAATGAGGTAGCCTTCTTCTATTAAAGTGGGTTGCCTCAACATATTTTTTAGATACATTGAAGCTACTTTGTAAGGATAGCTTTCACACATCACAACTGGTAGCCCTCTTTGGTTTTTTTTTTTACATTAAATTAACAACAAATTCAAATATAAATAACATAACTGAACACAGTTTTTATGCAGATAACTTACAAATGCCTATGGATTTTCTCAAATTTTCAAGTCTCTATGCATCAAGTGCTTCAGTAAACAAGTCAGTTAGTTGATTTTCAGTAGAGATATGCTAATATGGATTGTTTTGGATTGAACAAACTTTCTAATAAAATGATGCCTTTTATCAATGTGCTTAGTTCTAGAATGTTGGACTGGATTTTTTGAGATATTAATCGCGCTAGTGTTATCACAAAACAAAGTTATATAATCTTGATTAATACTATAGTCACTTGTCATTTGTTTCATCCAAAGTAACTGAGTGCAGCAGCTGCCAGTAGCTATGTATTTAGTCTCTGCTGTGGATAATGAAATGTTGTTTTTCTTCTTTCTATGCCAAGAGACTAGGTTATTGCGAAGGTAAAAGCATCCACCTGAAGTACTTTTCCTATCATCAACCTTTTGTACCCAATCTGTATCACTATAACTTGCAAGACATGTATTTGTGTCCTTAGCAAACCATATTCCAAAGTCAAATGTCCCATGAACATACTTGATAATTCTCTTTACTGCTGATAAATGTAGTTATTTTGGACATGACTGAAAATGAGCATATAAGCCAACACTGAAACTGATATCTAGTTTGCTTGCTGTTAGGTATAACAAATTCCAATCATGCTTCTGCAAAGGCTTGAATCAACATCATTACCTGCGTTCTCTTTTGTTAGCTTGATGTTAGTACTCATAGGAGTTTTGAGTGCCTTGGCCTTGTCTAGTTTGAATTTCTTTACCAAGTTTTTAGCAAATTTTGATTATGAAATAAAAATTCCACTTTCAAGTTGCTTCACTTGTAAACCAAGAAAGAAATTTAACTCACTTACCATGCTCATCTCGAATTCACTCTGCATTAGTTCAACAAATTCATTAGCTTTGACTTTATTAGTGGAATTGAAGACAATATCATCAACATACGCTTGAGAAAGAATGAAATAACTTGAAGCATGTTTAATGAATAATGTTGTATCATTGCTTCCTCTAGTGTAGCCTCTTTGAATCAAAAAGCTAGTTAATCTCTCATACCAAGCTCTAAGAGCTTGTTTCAAAGCATACAATGGTTTATAAAGCTTATATACAAAATTTGGATGTTTAGGATCAATAAATACCTTAGGCTGTTCAATATAAGCCTCTTTAGTAAGATAGTCATTCAAGAAGGGTGTCTTCACATCAATTTGAAATAACTTAAAGTCTAGAAAGCATGTAATAGCAAGTAGTAACCTAACAAATTCAAGTCTAGCAACAGGTGCAAAAGTTTCCTCAAAATCAATTCCTTCAATTTGAGTATATCCTAATGCAACTAACCTAACCTAGCTTTGTTTCTAATAACTTGCCCATTTTCATCAATTTTGTTTTTAAAAATCTATTTAGTTTCTATAACATTTACATCTTTTGGTTTAGAAACTAACATAAACACTTTATTTCTTTCAACCTGATTTAATTCTTCTTGCATTGCATTTATCCGTACATCTTCTTTTAAAGCTTCATTTACATTCTTTGGTTCTATTAAAGAGATATAACAAGCATGAATTATCATGTTTCTCACCTTACTTCTTGTTTTCATTATACTTTCTGGGCTTCCCATGATTGAAGTTGTGGGATTTGCCTTTTCAATCCATGTAGAAGGATCTATTCTAACATTAACTTCTCTTATTTAATTTCTATCTAGATCAGTATTGTCTGATGGTTTAGTTTTGTCTGAGTTAATTATCGTAATTGTATCAATTATAACTGGCTCTGTCTTACTGTCTACAACAGCTAAGTTTGAGCTATATCATCAGCATCCTTTATCAAATAATATGTTTTTCTTATGAATAAACAGAGAAATCATCAGTATCATCAAATACCACATTGGCTGATTCCATAATGGTTTCGGTCCTTAAGTTATAAACACAATAAGCCTTGCTATTGGTTGAGTATCCAACAAAAACTCCTTCATTGAGCTTAGCAATAAATTTGCCAACTGCTCCCTATCATTCAAGATAAATCACCTGCAACAGAAAACATGTAAATATTGGAGGTTAGGTTTCCTTCCTTTCAGAATTTCATAGGGGGTTTGTGTTGTTTTTGGTCTCAAGAATACTCTATTGGAGATATAACATGCTGTGCTAATAGCTTCTGCCTATAGCCTTCTTGTTAACATCTTGCTATTCAACATAACTCTTATAATCTCTTGTAAAGTCCTGTTCTTCCGCTCTACCACTCCATTTTGTTCAGGTGTCTTTGGAGCTGAAAATTCATGAGATATACAATGAAATTTAACAAAAATCTGCATAGAAAACATTTTTGAATTCTTTCCTATAATCACACTTCGGATTTTTACAATTCTACCAATGTTCCTATTTTGTTCATTCTCAAGTTTAACACATAAGTTCATGAAAACTTCAAACGTGTCAGATTTTTCACGAATGAATTCAACCCAAGTAAACCTTGAAAAGTCATTAACAATAACAAAGACATACCTTTTTCTTGTAATGCTCTCAATTTGCATAGGTCCCATAAGGTTCGTAAGCAGCAAATCTAGAATCTTAGAGGTGCTAAGGTGTGTGTTAGAGCTATATGATCCTATTATCTATTTGCCTAACTGACATAGTCCACAAATACCATTTGGTTTGTCATCAAGAGTATGAACACTCTTAACTGCACCAGTCTTAGTTAACTTAACTAAGTCCCTATAGATCATATCCTAGCTTTTGGTGTCATAACTCTAAATCTGATAGTTTGGTAGAAAATGCATTAATATTTGTTAGCAAATAGCAATTGTCCTTTGATTGTGTACCTTCAAGTATGTAATTTCTATGCTTGTATAAAATAATGCATCTACTTTTTGTGAAATTTAGCTCAAATTGGTCATTACAAATTTGGCTTATACTGATTAAATTAGCTTTCAGCCCTTCAACAAACAAAACATTTTTTAACTTAGGCAAGCCTTCAACACACAAGGTACCTTTACCTAGCACTTTGCTTTTAGCTCTATCACCAAATGTGATTGTCTCTTCCTTACAAGATATGATATCTTTCAAGAAGTTCTTGTTCCCTGTCATATGTCTTGAACATTTATTGTCAAATACCAAAAATCATTAGCTATTGATTTTAAAGCAATAAAAGTAACATTGCATGTAGTTACCTATTTCTTAACCCAAACTGGTTAAGTCTTAGGTAATTGTCTAAAATGTTTAGATCTATTATGCAATAATTTTAAAAACTTATGACACCTAGGTTTGATATGACCTTTTACTCCACAGAAATAACAAGTAAAAACAAATTTGATTACCTTTTTTGGGCTTGACTTAAAGGAACTCATGGATAAGACAAAATTTTCTTTACCTTTCAAGCTTGATTTGAGCTTAAATCTGAAATGTTAGTTGAGGCTTTAATGAAAACAGTTCTAGAAGTTGAAGTAATATTACCTTCATCGAATCCCAAGCCCTGGTTGTTTGTACTTTTTCTTCCGAAGCTTAAAACTTGATCCAGTCATGCTGAACCAATTTTAAGTTCATTGATACACTTCTGCGCTTCTAGAAGTTCAGATCTGAATTTATCAATCTCTTCATCTTTTTGGTTCACAACAATCTCCAATTTACTCATGTAGTTTCAACATATGCCTTTTCACATCTGAGAACTTCTATTTCTTTCAACAGGTTATTAACTTGCATCTTCTGTTTTATCCATATTTCATAAAGCTCATTATAAGTAAGTTGAAGTTCCACATGATAATCAAATTCCTCTTTTGCATAGGATGAATCATTGTCTGATCTATTCTGCTCAGTTATTTCAAACACGAACGTTTTTCCTTTATGAGACACTTTACTAGCAAGTGTAACAAAATTACTAGAATGTTCTCCATCATTAGAATCTATTTCTGAGTCATCACTCCAGGTTGCACACATGCCTTTATCCATCCTTCTCTTGTAATTAGGATACTCATATTGTATATGTACAAATCCCTTACATTCGAAGCATTGTACTTGGCCTTTCTTATCAGTTTTCTCTTGAATCTTCTTGGCTGGCTCTTTGAGAAATTTCTTTGCATCAAAATTCTTTACTTTTTGCACTTTCTCAGGATTTTTCTTCTTGAGATTTTTCTTCATATATTTGACAAAGTTTTTTTGTCAAATACACAATCTGCTCATCATCGGAATCATCACTTTCTTTCTTTTTTGAAGCTGTAATAAAAGCAATGCTCTTTTCCTTCTTCCTCGATTTCAACCCAACCTCATATGCTTGAAGAGAACTAAGCAGTTCATTAACCCTCATGGTCTTCACATTTTTGCTTTCTTCAATAGCTGTAACCTTAGACTGAAATTTATCTGGTAAATATTTAAGAATCTTTTCTACAATTTTAGCCTCAGAATATTCATCACGAAGCATGTAAGGAACATTAGTTATTTCACAGAGTCTAGTATGAAAATCACTTATGGTCTCATCTTCATGCATAGTAAGATTTTCAAACTTTGAAGTCAAGGTAAGTAATTTAGAATCTTTTATCTTTTCTGTACCTTTATGTTTTACCTTGAGAATACCGTATGCTTGTTTTGTGGTGGTGCACTTTGAGATCAACCCAAATTGCTGAATAGTGATAGCGCTAAAAATAGCATTGATTCCTTTAGAAGACCAGTATGAAAGTCTATATTCGGCTTTAATCCATTCGTTTTCAGCTTTTTACACACACACACACACACACACACACACACACACACACACACACACACACACACACACATTACATATAGATTATAAAAATTTGATTTATTAAGAATATATCAACCAGAACTAAATTTTTTAATTTGTGAAATTAAGTGAAGATGAAGTAATTTGTCATTTCACGCAAAAGTTATTTTATATATTGAAAATCTAGTTATTGATAATTGTGATATTTCCCTAAATTTAATACTCTAGAAAATAACATGATACCTACATGTTATGTTACTGGTAATCTACTAATCAAAAGTACATTTGACATTACACTCAGATTTTATTAACATCAAACGATAGAATGTGATGGTAGTAAATTCAACTAGTGGAACATCAATATATTATATAGAAGCATTTTAACAGTCCACAAGTAACTAATTTTTCCAAACTAGCCTCTTCATATCTTTATTTTTTATTTTTTATTTTTTTAAGTTAGCATAACAACAACATTGCACATTAATGTAGGCCATAATTTTTTCTCATTGAAATTTTGTACTATGCATTTTCCCTTTTTTTATCAGAAAACTAATCCAAATAATTTGGGTCAAGTTATTATAGTTAAAAAATTTTTACGTAATTTTATAATCATTCATAGAGTTAATGTAATCATTTTAAATACTAATTTAATAACTTTTAACCATTTAATAATAGTACATAAATATAATTATAATTTATGTACAAAATACTTAATTAAATTAAAATTTTAAATTAAATAGTTTACTTGGTACTATAATTAAGCTCAATCCTTTCAAAAGCGATTTTCATCTTTTTGTAGCTACAAATATTTTTATCAAAATAGTACTACTTTTACAGACTTTTTTATACATCATAAAAATTGATATAACATGGTATGATTGAAAGAGTGAATTTAAAAATTTTGTTGCACTAGTTTAGGTTAATGACATGACAATTGTTCACTAATGCTATGTGGGTTTGTATGCATCAGTTAGCAGTGATAGTTTGTGTAGTACCACTCTTTTCATCGTATGGCTACCATTGTTTGAAACTAAATGCTCTTAGTTTAACAATTAAACATAAGTATTATAATTTGACTATCAATAAATCAACTTTCATCATGAAAATTAATATATTTACATTTAACAACATGATATTAGATAAATTACACATGTTTATGACAATATAATAAAAGAGAAATCCAATATGAACATAGTAATTTTTTTATTAGTTTAAAATTGGAAACTACACATTCATATAAATAAAATTATTATGCACATATTGGCTCGGTGGAGCCCAAACTTAAATACAAGCCTAATGGTCTTGAGTCAAGCCCAAATCCACACATATAGGGAAGTATTTGAAGCCAATGACTTTTTACTCTAATATCATATTAAATAACCACTTCGTTCAAAGACTTTAAGCTATAAAATTAGGGGTCAATAATAGTACTAAACTTATCTTAATATTGATGCTTGTAGACAGACTAAAAATAATAGGCTAGATTTTCTACTGAAAGGCAATATCTTGGCGTAAAAATAGGTTTCTGCAAAGTTCTCCATCCAAGTTCCTTACTAGTCCATTCTCTAATTAAATTAAGTACTTGGGAATCTCTTCTCCATTTCTATCTAATCACTACACAACGTAAGTAAGGATGAAAATATTATAAAATGAAAGCTTTATTTGAATGTTTGGTAAAATCTTTAACAAAAAAAATCTCATTTCTAAATCATTGAATAAGATAGAAAAATAAATAAATAAATTTTTAGTCACATTTTTTAAATTACAATATTCATTTCTGACTCAAAACACTTCTTGAAACAGTAGTCAAAAGTGGTTAGTAGTCTTGTAAGTTTCTAATAAATATAAGTTTTACAAATTAAGGGGCTGAATGTTTTTACATCTAAAGACTAAATACGACTTACTCTTAGTCATCTAGATATTTCAAATGGATTGATTTTCTAACTTCAGTTTGAGAATTAGATAAAATCATCTAAATAAAAAAAACTAAAAATCTTTAGCTTTTATTTGAATATAAAAATATCTGAATGTCTATTTTTATTTATTTCCTAAATTATCCTTATTATTTGTATTCTTGCCTATTTTTTATAAACTTTTTTTATTATAATTCACTCATCTAACCTATTACATGTACTATTCATATTTCTTTAATTTAATAATTTTTAATATATTGCTACAATTATTTCATTAAAATTATAAAATTACATGGTTTTATATATATATATATATATGTATGTATGTATGTATGTATATATATATATGTGTATATATATATTAATGTATGTATGTATGTATGTATGCATGCATGTATGTATGTATTATTTTCAAAATTTTCACATCGTTCATAGGAAAATAAATTAACAATATTTTACTTTTTACCAATTACTTGCATAATCAATATTAACTTTATTAAATTTATATATATATATATATGTTTATATAACTTGTAAATATAAAATATACGTATGTATGTATCATACTTACTAAAGGCATATGTGTTAATTCAATAGTTTTAAGACATTTTTAACTTAGAAAAACAAATAACTTAAGACTTAAAATCAGACATTAGTAAATAAAAAATAAATATATCATTCAAAGTTTTATATTCAGACCTATTCAGATTTAAGTTAAATTCAAATCTATTTAGATTTTAGATTAAAAAAAAAAATCAGCCCCTAAAACTTGTTCTCTACATGTTATATACTCCACTATACATGCAACATATATACAATATATCCCATTTATAAATCATAAAAACTGTTTGATCTTGAAATTGGCATGACTAGCTATTAAGATGTATTTAATATAATTCATCTTGCTTATAATTGGATTAACACCAAATGACAAATATTTACAGCTTGCATAAATGCATAATATATATCTTAAAACATAACATGCATTAGCCATGGCACTATGCCTCTATATATGCACATGCTGCTATGTTTAAGAGAGGATTAATTGTGGACTCACAATATTAGACACATAATTAAATATATATGTGCAAACATGAGTTCTGTGATCACCCACAAACAAATGAAGTGACTCTTGACCTAATTCTTTAATTTTCATTCATTGTTGGTGCGACAATTAGAAAATCATAAAAACATATATACATGGAGAAGAATGTGGGTTAGTTCCTCAAAAATCTCTTAGGTGGTTAGGTAAATTCCCCAAAAGTGGGTGATGGATGCTGCCTTTCAATATGATGATGTATGGACTATTATGCAAATTAATCCATAGATAACTTATATAAACTTTAAAAACTAATTATATTTATATGCCAATATGCCTCTATACACATGTTGTTAAGTTATATATTTATTTCAATAAATACACAAAAATTTAGCCATTAAAATGAGCTTAATAGCAACTTTAACATTATGCCTATCTAATTTTTTAGATGTGGGTCTAGCACTATTAATTGTTTTAAGACATATTTAATGCTAATAATTATAGTTTTGATCTATTCAACCCTCATTTTTCATCTCTTTAGCCCCCACTTTTATTTTGATTTTTATTTACAATTTTGCTCTAAACTAAAATTATTAAAGAGGACAAAAATTATTGATTCTAGCATAGTAATCTATTCTCCTTAGATTTAGGTTCTAGCCATTAGCTCTTCATTGTGCTCTGACCCATTTGTTCTACACCTACTTCTTCATCTTCACTACTAGGTCGCAGTACTTTTTGCTATCTTTCCCTGGACTTATAAGATTCTTCTTCTTTCATGATATTCTCAATTGAGTGGAGCTTCTTGAGTTATCTTATTAGTAGTGCTAAAGATCCTATTCTATTCAGGACATTCATTGAGAGATGGCAGAGTCAACAGCTTGTCCTTATATGACTTTCCTGCGTTAAAAAACTCCCTTCTCTCACTTAAAGGTAAAGGTAGGCTTGCCAAAGGAAGAAATTACAAGACAACCTAGGCTATGTTCACCACTATGTTAGGTAGCCCTCTCACCAAACACTAGCAAGAGCTAGCTTGCATTAAGAATGAGGGGTTTTTGATACAAGAAAAAGGAGACTTAGGAGTATGAGATAACACGTACTAGAATTATATATAAAAATGTTCAGGCTTAATAAAGGATAATACCAAAAAATCTATTTTCTGAGTTGGAGTTGCTATCGATCATGGGGAGTTCCCTGCCGATGCTACTCGTAATCTAGTAGTTTTTCTTTTTTGTTAATCAAGCCATTCTCCCTCATTCCAATCGTCTAGCCCTCTTTATGAACTTGTACAATCGATGCCATAAAGATAGGCAACTATATTATCATAGAAATAAGTCGATCTATTATGACGAATACGGTTGTTCGTAATTTATTTTCTTTCTCCAAGCCCTTTTTAGAAACCACTCACTAAGTTACTTACATAATCTTAAATCTCTCTTGACATCGAGAATTTTTTATATGTCTAGGTCGATCAGAGGTTCGACTTGCTTCTCCCCCACCTTTTTTTCAGAATTTTTGGACCCTGTAATAACAACCTTTCCTGCCCAAGCAGAAGTGTGATTATGAGTCAGATTTATCTTCATCCTACACTGTCTAGGTTAATGTGGCAGTGTTGCACTCCTCTCCTATGAGAATAGTAAGGGTTTTTCAGTCACTTCCCATATTCTTTCAATACTTTATTTTGGGCTCCCGACGAGGAGATAAGGCCGTTCAACCCCTAGTGTTCAGAAGTAGCAAAGAAAGGGGAGCACAATTACCACTTGCAAAGCAAACAAAGAAAAAATGCTCAAAAAAAGTAAATGACAAATTAACTAAACAAAAGGAGAATATAAGGATAGGGTGTGACAATTGCTATGAAATAATTTGTAAAAGTCATGTAGGTAAAATAGGGGACAATTAAAAACTTAGTTATACATTAAAATTGGTATTTTAGAAAATAAATGAGGTCTAATAAGATGAATACAGGGGTTTAAAATTTTTAATTGAATGCATTTGAAAGTGAGGGCTAAAGAGGGGAAAAGTAGAGCTAAATAGAACAACTTATAATTATAACGGTAGAGTTGAAGTGATCAAAACTATTTTGCACATTTGTGCGGATTTTAAGTGGTCAAACTTAATCGTCCATTATCATGGCGTTTTGAGGTTGAGTATGAAGGAGCAATGGTAACTTTTTACAGTATATATAACTTGGCCATGGCTCTATTTAAGACACACCTCATCATTTTATTCAACTCTGTTACTTCTACCTTCAAACACCAAAGGAAATTTGTTTAGTTGATTATTCTATATTTTCTGGAAAGTATTGCACCTTGATAGAAAATTCATTACCATTGAGGCCCGAAGGTCAAACTATTTTGTTAACTTGAATTGTATCGGAATAAGTTTCTCAAAGGGCAGAGTTTGATCTTTAGGTCAGTGCCATTTTGCATGCCTTGGCATTGATGTGTTCACCAGTGGGTACTGTTCATATTCATAAAGTGTTCATCACTATTATAGCAGATTCACTATAGCAGCATGTACAATTCACTGTTACTATAGTAGAAACATTGTTAGTCGCTATAGCAGCAACACAGTTCACCAGCACTGTAGTAGCGTATTGTTCACATGCACTATAGCAAAAGAGTTCATTAGAGTTGTTTTTAAGAATTCCAAGCTGTTACTTATTTGTTTTTAATTGATTATATTTTTTATTAAGTTACTTAAGTCCTGGTTGAAATTTCAATTGATTACAACATGTTATGTTTAAGAAAGGAATAACCATAGAGTCACAACAGTAGTTACAATGTGTGGCACAATTGTTTCCATTTTTCTCTCTCTCTCTCTTTTTTTTTTTTTGATAACTATTGTTGGTGATGCATTTAGAAAAACATCAATGGATTGATCGCTTCTTATATGCCTACTCATCTTTTTGTTGGTGCGAGTTTCTTCACCAATTCTATAACTGCCTTACAATCACAATGTATAAAAATAAAAGATATATTTCTAACCACCAAAGACATTTCCATGAAGAGACTCTTGATCCATTTAACTTCTTTACAAGTAGTGTCTAAGGCTGTGATTTCGAACTCTATAGTACTTTTAGAAATCAAAGTTTGTTTCTTAGAACCCCAAGAAATAGATGTTCCTCCTAAAAGAAATATATAACCACTTATAGATTTAACATTTATATTGTCTATAATCTAATTAGCATCACTATACCCTTCAATAACATTTTGGAAATCCTTTAAAGCACAAAGGGTAATCAATTGTTCCTTTAAGATATTTGAACACCCTTTCTAATGCAAGCCAATGCTCCTCACTAAGATTATGAGTATATCTACTAAGTCTTCCTACTGTATATGATATATCGGGTCTAGTTTTATTTGCTATGTACAACAAAGATCCTATAATTTGATAATACCTTAATTGAGACACTAGTTCTCATTAATTCATCTTTAATTCAATTTTAGGATCATAAGGAGTAGATACAGTCTTAGAATCAAAGTATCCAATCTTCTTTAACATTTTCTCAATTGTTAATCTAAAGTAATGCCCTTAGAAGTCTTCTTTATTCTCATACCTAGAATCACATTTGCTTCACCCAAATCTTTTATATCAAAGTTTCTAGACAAATAAGACTTCATATTATTTATTATCTCTAAGTTTGATCCAAAAATCAAAATATCATCTATATACAAACTCAAAATAACGTGTACTCCATTAATCTTTTTATAATATACATACTTATCATGTTCATTGATCATAAATCCATAACTTAAAACTACTTTATCAGACTTATCAGGCATTTGTTTTGGAGCTTGCTTTAGACTATAAAGAGACTTAACTAACCTACAAACTTTGTGTTCTTGTCCTTTCACTATAAAACCTTCAAGTTGTTTAATATATTGCTTTATTCCTAAGTGGAAGATCTGCTAAAACCCAAGTGTTATTTTTAATTATAGATTCAAATTCACTATTTATAGCTTCCTTCCAAAAAAAAAGTGCATCAATGAAAGTTACTGCTTCGTTGTAAGAGCTAAAATCTCCTTCCACCAAAGTAAGTATAAAATTCTTCACCAAAATTCTTTTTTTTTTTCTAAGTCTCTTATTCTTCCTTGGTTCAACTTGTGACTTATCAACTGAAAAATTCGCAAGCGTTTTCTCATTATTAATTGATGTATAAGTTTTAAAACTTGGGTTGTCCTCTCAACTGACTTATAAGGCTTCTTAGGTTGTTTAGCTTGAACACAAATCGCACATTTATGTTTAAAATCAATTATAGCTTTAGGCACTTAGTTAAGATCCATCATTCTTTTGATTTTCTTCAAAGATACATGTCTAAGTCTCCTATGCCAAATATTAGAAGCTTCAATATTAAAAACTTTGGAAACTTTATCAGATGCTGAAACACCATTCAACTTAAATAAACCATCACAAACATAAGCTTTACCCACAAATACATTGTTTTTAGAGATTACAACTCTATTGAACTCTAATACAATTTTATGTCCTTATTGAACTAAAGAAGATCCACTAACAAGATTTCTTCTCACTTCAGGTACATAATACACTTCCTTAAGAATTAAAGTCTTTCCAGAAGTCATCTTCAATTCAATATCTCCAATCCCAAGTACTTGTACAGTAGCATTATTGCCTAAAGTCACACTTCCTTTACTTGAGTTCTGATATTTTTAAAATAACTTCTATCAGGACAAACATGAATATTTGCACCTAAATCAAACCACCAATCATTATTTTCATAAGTAAAGTTAACACTCAAAGAATTAGAATTTTTATACCTAATGAGAGATTCATTTGGTTCACTTGGACTTTTGTCTTCCAAGACATAAACTTGATCCTTTTGATATTTATGATGTTGCTGAGGCTTAGATTTGTAAGCTTCCGTCTTTTTGTAATAGCAATCATTTGTCACATGATTAGTCCTTCCACAAATATAGCAAATCCTATCTCTTTTGCATTTAGAATGCTTAGACCCATTATGTTGATTATTTTTATTCTTAAAGCTCTTTTTCTTAGGTTGAAAACCATTTCTCTTATTGTTCTTGAGATTCCTAGTGTTTTCAACTAAGTGTACCTTAGTATTTTCATTTTCATAAATAATACTAGCTCTATTGTTTTCTTTAATTGTAAGTGAGTTAATCACTTGTGTCATTGAAAGAGTTCCTTGTTTATGTTTTAAAGATTTGGAAAAATCAAACCAATTAACTAGGCGGTAACTTTTCTATTAAACATGACACCTTAAAGTCTTCACTTATAAAAGTGGTACCATTTTTCTTAACTCTTCTCAAAAGTTCTTCGAACTTATGAATTTGATCTCTAATAGGTTTAGAATCCATCATCCTATAAAGATTAAAATTTGACACAACAAATCTATCTAGACTAGTGTCTTCTATCCCATAAATGGCTTTAAAAGTATTCTATAAATCTAAGGCATTTTTTGTAGTCTCATAAAGATCATAGGGATGATCTGATAAAGCAATTAATATTCTATTATAGCAATGATAATCTATCTCCTCTTTTGACGTTTGAGTAGTGGAAGTAGAAGTGGAACTAGAGGTCTGCTTATTTGCAAATTCATTACTAGGTTGACTTGATGGTTCACTAGATTGACTGGTTGTTTCAATAGCTAAAATTAAACATAAAACAGTAAGCCAATATCTCAATTGTCTCTGCTATCTCGTAAAATTTTGCCCGTTAAATTTTTTAGGTTTTATACTATTTGCTTCCTCAATCTTATTCATTTTCTTTAAACTAAAAAAATCTAAAAGCAAAGGAAATAATAAATATAAATTTGTGCATAATATAAAAAATAAATGTCACTAATTATTCAATATGCAATTAATAAAATTTAAAACTGATTAAACAACTTGTAAAAACTTAAAAAAAATGTAACCGATACTTAAAAATTAAATAATCGTTTTGAATTTGAAAATAAAATAAAACCGTTTAGAATTTGTAAACTAATAAATTGATTAACAAAAGTTATAAAAACTTTTAGTACTATAAATATTTTAGACTTGTAACGGAAACTTAAATATTTAAGATAAGAGTAACCTTCGATCTTATAAATAAAATTTAATGTATTAAAAGTTTCAAACTTTGTCTAAACAAAATATTATTGTATTGCAAATATAACTTCAAGTATTAAATCAATTAACACAAACTTTAAGAAACAGTTTTGATATGTAGAAAAAATACTTTATAAATCACCTTGCAATAATATATTTTTTAATCAACCATGCAATGATTAATAATTAAATATTAGATTATAACATTAATAATTAAATATTAGATTATAACAAATACACACATAATTATATAGTTAGAATAAACAAATTAAAATTCATCAAACATATATGAATATCAAAACAAACAAGTGGGTACTCTTTCGCTTTAGATTGTTAGAAATATATTATTAAAATACAAAATTACACATGCTCAATCAATATTATTTTAGATGTATTAAAGAAACAAATATCAAAATAAATAACAAATATCAAACTGTAAAAGCAGGTTAGAAAAAACTAGTCTGTGATACGGGAGGCACGCGTAAAACATTGTCCTAAAACTGAAGAGTCATTCTTTTCGTGTGGGTGAAAAATGATCTTTAAAGGTTCTAAGATAGAACCCAATAGCTCTCAACCGTTTCTCCTCGATGAGCATGATCATAAGAAGAATATGAACCAGTCTATACTTTGAAATTGAAAAACAAGGGAGTGATGGCTTTGATAACAAGTGTGTGTAAGATTGAACCTAGAAATCTCTTTATATACTAGTGTCCTAGGCTTTGTAACCTGTAGAATTACTAGTGAAAACCTTATACCATGATATGCTCAATAAATTATGTGACTTAGAAACGAAATAAATTTTATAACTCATACACAATTATGATTTTGTAACTCATGAATTTAAACCTTTAACTCCAATAAAGACATTTATTCATGAGAGCTCATCAATAATCTATGAAGAATACCAATGCTGCAAAATACCAACCCAGAAATTTTCAATAGATAAAACAACCAAACAAATAGCATCATTATCATAATAAAAACTAAAACTATTTATTAACCTACTTATTATTACTTTGGGACCCAAAGAGCATATCCTCCTTCACCCATCTCTCCCTATGATCTTCCTATTGTAGGTGACGATGTATTCTACCTTTTTAACATTATTCTTGAAGTCCAAGAAGATGTCTCGATTGAGATAAATCCTATTGAGATGCCCTTCCTTGAGTTTCATCCCAACAGTTTTCAAAAACTCTCTAGAGGCATTCAGGCGCTCACCAGCGTCTTTGAGTGGTAGCCCACTATCCATCATAAACTTCCTGTCTGAAGAAGTTCATTAGCTGCATTTCCAATCTTCTTAACCATGGATTCCCTAATTTCGAACTTATCCTCACCCAAATTCCTCATTTTATTAATGAGAGAAAAAATAATAATTAAATAAAAATAAAAATATTAACCTCACCTTTTCAAACTCCTCATTGGAAAATGCTATCATGTTGTGGATTTCTCCCTCGTTTTAGCTTATGTCAACAAAAATTTGGACCCTTTCCCTTTCTGCTCACTCTCCTCCTCTAGCTCTGGCTTCCTGTCCTCCTCCCCAAGCTTTGGCCTCCTCTTTGGCTTACTCCCTTTTCTTCAGTATCTTACCCATCATCTATTCGACCTTCCTCTTTACCCATTTCCAGACTGCAGCATAATAAGTTTTCAAATATTGAAAAAGAAAAACTGTGAGTTGGACTAAGTACTGAAATGGTTGAAATATTATTAATCTCCAATCGTCGAAGAGAAGTGACTTTGGCTTAGAGGAGGAGCCATCAAGCTTAGGAATTGGTAAGTTTGCCGAGGATGCACAAGATTTTGTGATTTAGCATGATTCTCGCTAATTCAACTAATTTATGTTTAATTTTAGCTTGTTTATTTTTGTAGCATTTCAGTATTACATTTGGGTTACATTGAAACTACCTTATTTTTTGGGTTATTTTATTGGTATTAGATCTGATGGTAGGAGTTAATATTTTAATAATTTTAGTGCATTTGAGTCTTTTTATTATATCCAATATATAGGGCGTTGAACCTAGGTTTGATATCAGTTTTCGTCATTAATAAAAATTTGAGAGAATTCTCTGTTCAAGAAAACTATGTCTTAGTTTTCTTTCAACCTCGGGTACCCACTTCGTCATTTTGGGAGTAAGCTGGGAAGATGGGTTAACATGGCAAATTCACTTAGGGCCTTCGGCAAACTAAGGGAAGGGATTATTAATGGAGGCAGACATGAGATATTTAGTTCTACATATGTTGCAGGCTGGACTACCAACACCGACAGCCGAATATAAATTTTTGGATTGACGAGTCAAGCGACTCAAAATTTGTGCCATCTTTGTTTTTCAAAAAGGAGTGCAAAATTTTTCAGAATAGTAACCTTCGTTTTGAAGAGAGGGGGTTTATGGGCATTGGGAGATTTAATAAAAATATAAACAAGTGGATGACTGAGATAATATGTTTTAAGTGGCATACTTCACTAATTATATTTTGTCATGTGCTGAAGGTAATCGAAATTACAAGTTTTCTATTTTAACTTTTTTTTTTTTTTTTAATTTTCTCAACCCACCTCACCTATGAAAATTTATTGTCATTTAATTTGGTAAGAAAATTATGAAATTTCAATTAACTCACGTATAAATAATTTAAATGTTGATTACTGTTTGCAAAATTTTGTAAGTTGCATTGCTTAGTTTTGAGTTAATTATAGCCTAGTTTCAGGCTGAATTTTTAGAATTTTGTTTGTAGGATTCTTCCGAATTCCAGGTGTTTGGAATTTGGTTTTGAATTGCTGTGTAGAGTTTCCATTAACTAGCTATGATACGTTGATGGTGAATGAAAATTTTCGTGCTATCACTTGCAATTTGTGGTTTTCTAGCATGTAGTTTATATTGCTTTAAGATCAGTTTTTCAACTAATGATGTGGAGTCGCATTGTCTAGTGTGTTTAGTGTGTATGGCGATGGCAGAAACCCGAGGCTGAGGTCTTAGTGTGGATTTATATTCCCCAAACCTAGGAAATTCTCTAGAATTTAAATCTCGGGGCCAGGTCGGGAAAATTCATTCCGTGGTCGAGGCAATTTAGGAAATTTATAATTTTTTTAGCAAAATTTTTATTAGCTATTATTAACAAAGAATAGAGGTATATGACATTTTCAAAATCAGAGATAGTCACGCGGGATTTTGGCAAACCTCAGATAAAATTTATGGAATTGACCCTTGTTTTAATAACACCAGCTCTAAAGAATTTTGATTTTCTTGAAGAGTTAATAAAATGCTTCGAGCCACTTAACTAGTTTATCAACTGATAATCGCTCGTTCAACTTCATTTAACAATTCTGAATTGATGGAAGTTTTACTCTCTAGCTGTTTTAAATTGGATAATCATATTTAATGAATTAATTTAATGGTAAATTTAGATTTGAGGCTATCAAAAGAAATAAAGATATATACGAAGCAACTTTCGATTACATTAGGCATTTCATATTATATTTTCCAATGTTTTATGAAAAATTCATTTAAATTAAAAACAATTGGTGCGAAAACGGTTATGATCAGTGCTCTTAATTAATATCCTGAAATGCCTATTTTTCACATATGAAAGAATGATAAACTTTACTCCTTTTGTCACCTAATTTTTTTAGTCAGACCAAACAAATTAATGATTTAATGAGTATGTTTCTCAAAATTTGATTGGTTTCATTCAGCACACCACCCAAATGAAGTTTTCCACAACACTCATGCCATGCGTTAGGAAATTCTCTCTTCTGTTGTCGTTGTTAGTTCAGGCTGTTATGCACAAGCGGAAGCGATAACCAACAGAACATCCAAAATGTACAACTACAAACTATGCTAGATTACTGAATATAATAACAACTCAAGAGGCAACCAATCAACCACAATGCAGAAATAGAAAGAACACCAAGATTTAACGAGGTTCGGTATAAATACCTACGTCCTCGGGCGCCGCTGAAGAAACTTTCCACTATCTTCAAAGAGAATTACAAACTTTTGAGCCACAATGCAAATACCACAACTATTGGGCCAAACTGCAATTACCCAAATAGTTGGATCAAATTATAATTACCCAAACAATTGGGCAATACTACAAATACCCAAAATAAAGGGGGAAAAGAAATATTACAAACTTTAAGGTCCTTACTGAAAGGCCCTTAAACTATGAGGTCTTATATATGAGACCTTACAATTATGGGGGGTGAAAGATATTTTAAATGGGACACTTAACTTCTTCCATATGGCCTCCTTTTATAAGCCCATATGAGACTCAATTTTTGTTCTCTAATCAATGTGGGATTCCTCCCATTGCATATGAGCCACTATGCTCAACAAATCTCCACCTTGGCGAATATGCCGACCCACCACAAATTTCTTCTTTTTCCCATATTCTCTATCACAACTGCAACGCCTCCAAATGCGCCCACTGGCGCTGTCAAACTCGCACAATGTTGATCAAGTCCAAACAATGACTGAACTTGATCGCTATCACAACCTTAGTCAACATATCTGCGGGATTCTCGGCAGTCTCAATCTTCTGAAGTAAGATTCTCCCTTCATCAATGATCTCCCGCACAAAATGATATCAAACATCAATATGCTTCGTATGAACATGGAACACTGGATTCTTCGCTAAATGGATAGCACTCTTGACTGTCAGAATAAAGACTAATCTTCTTCTGCCATATTCCCAATTCATCCAGTAATCCCTGTAACCAAATAGCTTCCTTCACAGCCTCTGTTATTGCCATATACTCTACCTCTGTAGTAGACAAAGCCACTGTAGACTGTAAGGTAGACTTCCAACTCACTGGTGCTCTTGCAAGAGTAAACACATAACCGGTTGTCGACCGACGTTTATCCAAATCACCAGCATAATCTGAATCAACATAACCAATAGCATACTAACCACATGTATCATCTCTCTCAAAGACTAAGCCAACATCCACGGTTTTCAACAAATACCGTAGAATCCATTTCACTGCTTGCCAATGTCCTTTACCAGGATCATGCATATACCTGCTCACAACTCCAACTGCATGTGAAATGTCGGGTCTCGTACACACCATAGCATACATCAGGCTACCAACTGCATTAGCATACGGAACTCGAGACATATACTCTCGTTCCTCATCTGTACTAGGAGATAAAGATGCACTAAGCTTCATATGAGGAGCAAGTGGGGTACTTACAGGTTTTGACTGCTCTGTAATGCTAAACCGCTGTAATACCTTCTTCAGATACTGCTTCTGAGTCAAACAAATCTTGCTTCTTCCTCTATCTCTGCTAATCTCCATGCCAAGAATCTTCTTAGCTTCACCCAAATCTTTCATTTCAAACTCTCGATTCAGCTGAGTCTTCAACTTTGTAATTTCTTCGACATTTGTCGAAGCTATCAACATGTCATCAACATAGAAGAGTAGATAAATGAAAGAACCATCCGAAAATACACACAGTTATCAAATTTGCTTCTTGTGTACCTCTGACCCATCATAAACCGATCAAATCGCTTATACCACTATCTGGGAGATTGCTTCAAACCATAAAGCGATCTTTTTAGTTTGCATACAAAATTTTCCTTACCAGCAACTTTGAATCCCTCTGGCTGAGTCATATAGATTTCCTCTTCTAAGTCACCATGTAAAAATGCAGTTTTTACATCCCATTGAACTAGTTCCATATTCATCTAAGCTACCAAGGCCAACAAAATTCTAATGAAAGAATGTTTTACAACTGAAGAAAATACCTCATTGTAGTCAATTCCTTCCCTCTAAGCGTAGCCTTTAGCTACCAACCTTGCCTTGTAGCGAACGTCATTCTTGTCAGGAAATCCATCTTTCTTTGCATATACTCATTTGCACCCAATTGCCTTTTTACCCTGCGGTAGTTGAGCTAGCTCCCAAGTTTCATTCTTCTGAAGAGACTACATCTCTTCGCTCATAGCTGTCTTCCACTGATCAACTTCAGAACATCTGACTGCCTCTCTATAAGTGGAAGGAACATCAGTATCTACAATTGGAAGTGCATAGGCCACCATATCAGCAAATCAAGCAGGTCTGCGAATCTCATGTCTTGGCCTATTACTGCAATAGATTCTTGTTGCTGTTAAGGTTCCTAAGTAGAACCCTCTCCATCATCTCCCAAATCCTCCTCTGTCATAGGAGTATCAACATCTGTCTCAACAGATCTAACTGGGTTCAATGTCGTCGTTTCAAACTCCACCTGCTGCTGAGTATGCTCCACCTGCTGTGGAGTACCATTCACCTTTGTCTGGTTTTCTGATTTCTTCAACAATGAAGACTCATCAAATGTCACATCTCTGCTGGATACAATCTTCCTCGAACTAGGACACCAAAGACGATATCCTTTCACTCCTGAAGCAAATCCCAAGAAAATCGCTTTCTTGGCTCTAGGGTCCAGCTTAGATTCTTTCACATGATAATATGCAGTAGAACCAAAAACATGTAAAGAATCATAATCAGAAACAGGTTGTCTAAACCATACCTCTAATGGAGTTCTATCACCAATAGCAGCTGAAGGTAGACGATTAATGAGATGATATGCATAAGTCACAGCCTCAGCCCAAAATTCCTTGCCCAACCTAGCATTGGACAACATACAACAAACTTTCTCCAGCAATGTCCGGTTCATGCGTTCTGCCACCCCATTCTGCTGCGGTGTACCTCTAACAGTAAAATGACGTACAATACCTTCATCTTGACACAAGTTCAAAAACTGATCACTGTAATACTCACCACCATTATCTGTTCTGAGATGCTTGATTTTCTTGCCAGTTTGTGTCTCAATCATCTTTTTCCATTTAAGGAAAGCACGAAGTACATCATCTTTTGATTTCAAACAGTACACCCAAGTTCTTCTGAAAAAGTCATCAACAAAAGTAACAAAGTAGTGCCTACCTCCCATAGATGCGGTTTTAGTAGGTCCCCACACATCTGAGTGAACATAATCAAGAATACCCTTGGTATTTATGAATAGCAGTGTCAAACTTCACTCTCTTCTGCTTTCCCAGAACACAATGCTTATAGAAATCCAGCTTACAGGTCTTTACACCTTTCAATAAGCCTCGTTTCACTACACTGAATAAGGCTTTCTCACCTGCATGTCCCAAACACATATGCCACAGTCTCGTAATCTCTGAATCTGCATGATTATCAGAAACCGTAGCCGCTGATTCAGTAATCGTACTACCATTATAGTAATATAAGTTGTTCCTCCTAGTGCCTTTCGATACCACAAGAGCGCCTGAAGTGATCCTTATAATACCATCTCGAATAGATATACCACAGCCTTTAGATTCTAAGGCTCCCAAAGAGATGAGATTTTTCTTCAACTTCGGTACATACCGAACATTTGTCAAAACTCTAGTCAGTCTATCATGATTCCTCAATCGGATCGAACCTATCCCAACAGTATGGCAAATATCATCATTGCCCATATACACAACTCCACAATCAAGCTCTTCAAACTGAAAGAACCAATCCCTATGTGGACACATATGATAAGTACAACCCGAATCCATAATCCACTCATCAGAAACAGAAGTGGATGGATGACCAACTAGACAAATATCTGAATCACTATCATCCTCACGCTCAACAACACATGCATCAGAAACAGCCTTGCCCTTATCTTTCTTTTTCAACTTAGGACAATCTTTCTTTCAATGCCCTTTCTCACGACAAAAGGCACACTCATCTTTTCCTAATCTACCCCTCGACAAAGATTTTCCCTTTTTTCCTGGTTTCCTACTATGGCTAAGCCCTCTCACTGTCAATGCATCTACTGACTCATCCTTATGTTCCCTTTGATCTTTCTTACGAATTTCATAATTCAACAAAGCAGAACAAACTTCTTCAAACTTCTTCTAATTCATCCGGAAGTGAGCCAATCAATAGCATAGCCTTAATTTCATCTTTGAAGGTTTCATCTAAGTTTAACAAATCAGCAATTAATTTATTAAACTCATCAATATGAGAACTGATGCTCGTACCTGGTTTTAACTGGAGACGGAACAATCTCTTCAATAGATACAGCCGATTCTCATTGCTTTTCTTCATATATTTGTTCTCCAGCGCCTTCCACAATTTGTTTGCAGATGTCTCCTTAGTGAACGGATACTTTTGTTCTCTACACAAGCAAGAGCGAATCAAACCACAAGCTTTTATATTAAGCCTGTCCCAATCTCTTGCACTGATATCTTCTGGTTTTGTTTCTTCCAGAACAATATCCAAATCTTGCTGATACAACCCGTCCAACACCTCACTCTGCCATAAGCCGAAATTATTTCGACCATCAAATTTTTCAACATCTATTTTTGTATTTGTCACTGTCACTGTCTTCTCAGATACAGTCGACGATGATGCCATAACTACCTCTCACAAATAAGCTCGATACACAAATCACCAACAACCAAGTCCCAAACAAACTATTATATTCAATAACTAGCAATCCAAAATCAACAGCCCAGAATAGTAGCAAGTGCTTCAAAGAAATAGCCACTAATTACCCAAAACCTTCGGCTCTGATACCAATTGTTATGCACAAGCGGAAGCGATAACCAACAGAACATCCAAAATGCACAACCACAAACTATGCTAGATTACTGAATATAATAACAACTCAAGAGGCAACCAATCAACCACAATGCAGAAATAAAAAGAACACCAAGATTTAACGAGGTTCGGTATAAATACCTACGTCCTCGGGCGCCGCTGAAGAAACTTTCCACTATCTTCAAAGAGAATTATAAACTTTTGGACCACAATGCAAATATCACAACTATTGGGCCAAACTGCAATTACCCAAATAGTTGGGTCAAATTGTAATTACCCAAATAATTGGGCAATACTACAAATACCCAAAACAAAGGGGGAAAAGTAAATATTACAAACTTTAAGGTCCTTACTAAAAGGCCCTTAAACTATGAGGTCTTATATGTGAGACCTTATAATTATGGGGGGTGAAAGATATTTTAAATGGGACACTTAACTTCTCCCATATGGCCTCCTTTTATAAGCCCATATGAGACTCAATTTTTGTTCTCTAATCAATGTGGAATTCCTCCCATTGCATATGAGCCACTATGCTCAACACAGGCAAAGTGCGTGTAAGTTCTTATTATGAGCACTCTTTTCTTTGTTCCGTAATATGCTGCGAATTGAATATTTTATAACAAAATAATTATAAAACATCAAAGTATAAATCTCATAGGGGGAATATAATCGCGCGCGCGCGCGCGCGCACACACACACACACACACACACACACACACACACACACACACACACATATATATATATATATATATATTATAGTATGGGTTTAATTGCTTTTAAACCCCTCGAATCTCCTCTTATGTTAGGAAATGAAGCAATTCGTATGGCAGATGGAATTGAAAGTTTATTATACTATATTATAAAGAATATGTGAGATTGGAGGAAATTAATTTCATTGTACCCAAATAAACCTTCCACTGGTAACCTTTTGGTTGTTCTCCCTTTAATTTAATTTTTAAAGCTATAATTTGAGTTCAAATGCTTTTCAATGATTTTGAATTCAGTTTTGTAGTAATCTTGTAAGAAAGGTTTCTTAATAAAGATTTATGTGATTTTTGGGCTTGGATATTATAAGATTTTTTTTTATTGAGTTGTATGAGTAAGGATGAACCTGTGATTAAATAATTCAAAAATTAATGATAAATAAATCAGATTAAATGATTAACACGAGCGATACGATAAAAAAAAAAAAGAATAATCTCTCTTTGGAATACAACATTTGCTATAAATTAAAGCTACAAAGTTAGAAATTATACTTAATAAAAGCAAACAATTAAAAAAAATTGAACCAAAGAAAAGATCAATGAAAAAAAAAAAGCCACATCCAACAGCATCACCATTCAAATTTTCTGATCTATATTTTTGTGCAATGTGTTAGAATTATTATAACAACGGACAGACGTAATCATCTTACATAAATGATATATTGTATTATGGGCCATAATGGGATGGTTAAAATTGTCTAATGCATGAGACCCATAGTCTAACTCGAAGACCTCATCATCTAGCCCATTAGGAAGTCGGTTTGAAAGGCCATTGCACATCCAAAAGGCCCACATATATACAGATTGAAATGCCCGCAAAATGCTCAGGGGAGTGTGGCTTTGCTTTTAATGTTTTGCATGTTGCTGTTGGAGCATGAAAAGCTTGAAAAAGGCCACCCTTCTCTTAAATTGCCTAACTTTTGGTCTTGAAGATCTTGCTGTGTTGTGCTTTTGCACAGATTGGGTGGAGAAGGTGGCAGCTACTACAAGCATGAATTTGGAGATATTTATCGTTAATTACAACACATGTTATGATGCTGAAATTAGTGTTTAAATACTGGTTAATCATAGATGCACTCTTGGTGATTCGTTCACAGCAAAATATCTTGATCGTTTCATGGTAATATGAACTGCATTGGTGCTATTTTCAGCAGCTGTTGCCACCCAAGTTTAAATGTTCAATACAACCATAACTGATACCAAGCCTCACCGGAACTACTATCAAGTTTAGAGCCACCATTGTGATCAAATCAAAATCCTTCTCTGCCCAGTTTGGGTTTATATATAGTCGATGTAACTTGTAAGGGAACTGCAAAAGGGAAAGAGTATAAAAGTCTCATGGATAGTTGTTCTATAATGAGTTGGCAATTGAAGATTTGGTTTATTTTGCCTTCTTTGTTTTTGTTTTGATTGGTTGGATTGATCTGTTTTCTCCTTCTCTTCTTTTTATGGTTAGCAAAAGTTGTCCCTTTAAAAACGAATAATGCTATACTTACAAAGTTTGTATGCAAACTTTGTATACAGACTTTGTAGGTAGATACAAACTTTGTAAGGATAGCATTATTAATTTAAAAGCTAAACAAAATTGAAATAGCAATATTTTAGGTATATAATCTATATACAATAATATTACATTTACAACTCATTCGTATCTTTTTTTTTTTCAAACTTGAGTTGCAGAATATTAATGGATGCAACCTAACTCCTTCTTTTATTTCTTTACATTTTTTTATTTATCCAGTAATATTTTGACAACGCATAATGGTTGGTTGTAGATGAGTTACAGATATAGCATTACTTATCTTCATAACCTTTTGTATCTAATACATTAAACATAATTATTCATGTTTAATACAACCATAACTCATACCAAGCCTCAACCTAACCACTATCAAGTTTAGAGCCATCATTGTGATCAAATCAAAACCCTTCTTTGCCCGGTTGGGGTTGACACTATAAGAAAAATGGGCTATGGCAATGTGCATTTCGTGTTGCTAAAACGTTTTCGCAATGCGCAGGCGCACATTGCTGTTCTTGCTACTGCAAAAAGTCTCTCACTTTTAGCAACGCGCACATGCATGTTGCGAAAAGTGATTTTGCACGTTGCAGAATATCTTTTAGCAACGTGCATTGTGCGTTGTTGAAAGGCAAACAGTAATAGAGTTTGAGCAACATGCAATGCGTGTTGCTGTAGACATCAATGGCAACGCGCAATGCGTGTTGCAAAAAGATTGGAAGTAATATAATTTCAGCAACAGGCAATGAGTGTTGCTGTAGACCTCAATGGCAACGCACATTGCACGTTGCTAAAAGATCAATAGTATAGTTTCAGCAACATGCAATGCGCGTTGCTGTAGACCTTAATGGCAACGCACATTGCACGTTGCAAAAATATCAAAAGTAATATAGTTTCAGCAACATGCAATGCGCGTTGCTGTAGATTTAAGCATGTGAGTTTTGGCAACATGCGCATGTTGCCATTTATTTGATGTAGAAATATTTTGTATTTATAATTAAATACCCTTTTTATTAATATGTAATACTTGTTCATTTTTAATTATACAAATTGGTATATAAATTATCACGGAATACACAATATATAATAAATGTACAAATTTGTATTATGTTAATATTATCACAAAAATTATTAAAAATACAAGTACTTGTAATTAATATGTAATACAATCCTAAATGACTTATGAAAAATGAAATCAAGTAAAACATACTTAAGCACAAATTTGTACATAAGCAACAAAATCTTCATCTTCTTTTAGCATCTTGATTGATGAACTTTCCAAACAAACACGAACAAAACCTACACAAGCAACTTGAAAATGTTACATAAGCAAGATAACATCAGAAACTTACATATAAATAACCAATATAAATTAAATCTATACATACCTTGACCAAAACTGAGATAAAGATCTTTGTAGGGATCAACAGTATAAAATAAAATCACAGTACATATGTGATGGGAATCCATGATGTGTATGGATGGTACTTGTTATATGTAACTTTGTCCAGCTTGTAGATCCATTCATACCACAAGTAACCAACCTAAAACCAAACATAATAAAATCTAAAACCTAAATAGTATAAAAAGATAGTTGATCATATTAAAGTACTTAATACTAATACTGTGGTCACAAAGAGGAACTCACAAATAAAGCAAATGCCACAATACATTTTTTAATTAAGAGTTTTCTCTTGGTTTCAAATTCCTCCAATTTCTCCATCCATTTCTCAACCTATAATTTGGATATATTTCTAAATTTGAGATCCACATATCAAAAAATAAATAAATAAATAAACAAAGCCAAGATCATCAAAAATTCCAGTTACATTTGGATGACAATAGGCATATATCATTCCAAAAATCCACATATAACGGTGAAGCCCAGCTCTAAAATGCCACTCATGCAGTCGAGGAAGATCTGGTTTTGCGAGATCAGTATACCCTGCCAGAGGTCAAAACATAGCAACATTGATTACATTCAGGAAATGCAAGTCAACTAGAACTTTATGATAGATTCAGGTTGGATTAAGCAAAGTCAATATTCTCAATGTTTTTAACAAATAATGTATCATAAACTCCATTCAGAAGGCACGTGAATAAGTGATGAAGATCATAAAACAAATCAAAATTTAAAGCCTTTGTCCACGTTGAATAGATCATGTAATCAATAAACAAAGCAAAGCTTTTTACACAAAACCTCCAATATTCAACTAAGATAAATAGCATATTCCAAGAAAACAAAAATTACACTAATTCTATCTCATATGTGTGGCACTTTCTGGATAAATTTTTCTCAAAATTACAATGCAATTACAAAAAGGACAAAAGCAGAAACTTATGGATTTAATTCCTATATGTTATGTAGTCTAAATAACATCAGTTCTCATCAAGCAATAATACTTGTTACAGCAAAACCAGACAAATAGTGCAAAGTAGAGATATCCACAAAATAGAAGAATGCCACTGGCAATGCATATCATCAGAAGTCAAGCTAAATTTACAAAAAAGAAAAGCACTACATTATAGAAATTTACTTTTTGTCCCTTCACAGTTACGCTAAAGGCACAACTTCTTTATATATTAAGAGTTCCGTCAAAAAATACTTGGCAGCATCCATCCTTTCCACTCAGCCCTGCATGATTTAGTAGGTTCATAAATAAGTACTTAAAAGCAACCAGAAAGTGCACCCATCCACAAGATACTATGACTTACATAGCTCTTAAGGTTGCCCGATTTTCTAGCAAGAATGTATCTTTCATAGTCAAAAATCTAGAAGACAAAGTAGAGAAAAAGGTAAGCAAGACTTAAAGACAACAATCATAACAAAATTCCATGTGAATTCTTCATATCAGAGGAAGTGTCCTAATCAAGTTTGTTTTAATGGATGAGCTGTGAAGCCTTGCAGAAGCCGATCTTGCGAGGCCTCCCTCCAGCAAAACAACACGATCAACTTCCTTTGATTGTCTCCTTTTCCAATTCAACCAGATTGGTATCTGAATGGCTGTAAATGGAGAAATTACTCATTAAAAGTAAACATTGGAAAATGGCTAATGAATGTCTCCATTTCAAGAACTATCATATAATTTCTAGATTCATATTGGTCTACAAGTTAGTTACTACACTTAAGATCTCATTCTCTTGAGATAAATGCTGTTCTATAAGATGTGATATGTAACACACAGTTGACACCTCTGCAATCTACCCCCTGAAATATATCTTCTCTTGTTTTTCATTTACATTAAAATAGCCAAAAATTAAAAAATTTGTGAAACTCTGACCAGCACATAGCAAGAGCCTCAACAGTTTTCAAGAAGTCAATTGCTACAAAACTGATTATAAGAAGAAGAAAAAAGATAGAGCATCTACCTAATCCTAATCTAGAAATTAGTCAAATCCATTAAGTGCATAACTTTCATTATAAAAGGGAAGAAACTTACACTTTAGAATGAGATGAAAATTTCTTATATTCTAGGAACTCTGAGTCTATCCATGCAACAAATACATGGATGATTATGAGCAGAAAAGACACCTGAGACATGCAACAAAAGGCTTCATTACATATGTCAATTAACATTTATACAGGCCAGAAAAAAAAAGAAATAAAGCAAAATGAAATAAAGAAAAGCAGCAACATTGAACTGATATTACAAAGTTCATATATTCAAGTAACTAAAATCTAAATCAAGTAAACAACCATCCTCTCCAAAGACTTTCTAAATTTTCTAAGCTCAAATTTGAAAGCCCAACAATAAAATTGCTTCACAATACAATCTTCATCCTTAGCAGCTCTAATCAAAGCTCATTACTCAAAGCTCAGGTACTGAACTTTGTTCCTGAGAACTTTCATTAAACTAAATGTTAGCTCAACTCTCTCATTTTTTTTCTAATGTTCTCAAGTTGCTTCACTCACGGACTCACCGAGTTTTGGTGAAGTAATTACGTATTTTAGTAACTTAATCATCAATTACTATCAACAACAAATCAAAACAATAGCTACAAGCATCGGTAATAAAAGAGCTACAGGTAATAAAATACATTGAATGAAAATAATAGTAATAATCTAATGAACCAAAAGATATCAAATTGAAACACATTCAATTAACATCAGAAAAATAATTAAAATAATAAAATAAAACAAAATGAAGAAATTATAAGGAAACAGCACCTGGCCAGGCGTGATTGGCCCGGAAACCACCATGTTGGATCGGGAAAACTGCAAAATCAAAGCACAAGACAGTACAGGACAAGAAAGCAAAGCAGAAATTATGTATAGGTCGCTTACCCTTCTCCCACTCGTAATACAGGGGCTGTAGCTGGAAGGTTTCTGTTTCTTAACCGTTTTCTCAAGTGTGTAGACAGTACTATGTAAAATCTAGTAGTTGTGACAATTTTGCTCTCAAAGATTAAGGGAAGAACCTTACAGCCAGAACCAGCTTTCACCAAAGCTCTTATACCAGATTATTAATAAGAGAGAACAACAGAACAGAATAGAGGCACAGAACAGAGGAGATTAAAATACTTGAAAAATCGAAGATAAAGAGAGACTGAGAGTGGAGGCAAGACTGTCATGACCCAACCGTGAGAGAAGAGGCTGGATCTGTGAAGGCAAGCTCATTGTGAGTGAGGATGGCCTGGCGAATGGCAACGCAATGGTGGAGTGGAGGCAGGCGACTTAGGCAAGATGCGAAAGTTGATAACGGTGGAGTGGAGGACGGCCTAGCGAGTGGCGATGGTGGAATGGAGGACGGTCAGAGAACTTAGCAATGGAGGAGAATCGGAGATGGTGAAGATGGATGGCTTAGGATTTTTAGGTCTACCCGTCGTTTAGGAGATGAGGGCTGGATTGTATGTTTTTCTTTATATAGTATATGCTTTATAGATTGCGAGTTGAGCTGTGCACACCTGACAAAATGCAAAACGGCATCATTTCATTTGATATTAAATTAAGTAATTTATTTTTTTATTAGTTATAATTTATTAACTAAATATTATAACTTATGTTTATTTTACCATAAATTATATTATTTTTAATAAAATAATTATTATTGAAAAATTAAACATTTAAAATCCTAATATTAGTTAAATTTTTATGTTAAAAAATTTTAAATCTAATATATCTATATTTAATACTAAAAAATACTTAAAATTTTAAAATTTTATTGCTTAAATTTTTAAAATTAGTTGAGTTCTTTATATTCAAAAATTTTATTTCTAATTATATCTATATTTAATGTCCAAAAAAATTTAAAGTTTTCAAATTCTAATATTAGTTAAATTTTTAATGTTCAAAAACTTTAATTTTAATAAATTAAAAATTAAATATAAATATAAATATAAAAAATTAAAATAAGACATTTGCCAACGTGCAAGCAAGGATGTTGCTGAATGAGGTTTTTCACAACGTGCAAAGCTTGCACGTTACTAAAAGGTAAATTCAGAAACTTTTGGCAACACACAAAAAATGCACGTTGCGAAAAGCCTCATTTAGCAACGAGCATGACTGCGCATTGCCAAACGTATGTTGTTGTATCCAATTTTTCTTGTAGTTTGAATATATATTTATATATATATATATATATAAAGTCCATATAACTTGTAAGGGAACTGCAAGAAGGATAGAGAGTATAAAAGGCTCATGGATAGTTGTTCTATAATAAGATGGCTACTGAAGATTTGGGTTATTTTGGCTTCTTTATTCTTGTTTTGATTGGTTGGATTGATCTGTTTTCACCTTCTCTTCTCTATATGTTTAGCAAAAATTTGTCTATTTAAAAACGACTAATGTTATACTTATAAAGTCTGTATGCACACTTTATATACAAACTTTATAGATTTGTACAAACCTTATAAGTGTAGAATTATTGCCTTAAAAACTAGACGAAATTGAAATAGCAATGCTTTAGACATATAATCTTTATATAATAATATTACATTTAGAACTCATTTATAACCTTTTTTTTTTTTTTTACAACTTGATTTGCAAAATATTAGTGGATGCATCCTAGCTCCTTCATTTATTTCTTTACATTTTTTTAACTTATCCAGTGTATTTTTGACAATTCAAAATGGTTGATCTTAGATGAATTACAGATGTAGCATTACTCATTTTGATAACCTTTTGTATCTTATCCATTAAACATAATTATTCATGGAAAGTAAAAATATACAAGTTAACTTAATAAATAAGTATGAGTGATATGATAATAAAAATAATAATAATATCACTATTAATTGATGACCAAAGTTCATATATATAACTTTTACATACAATATTATTCTAATAATATTATCTTTAATTTGATATAAGCACCAATCCTTAGGTTGACAGTATCTCGTTTCTTAGTGGCCCTCGTTTGAAACTAAATAATCCTTAGTTTTGCAGTAATTCTACATATATAAGGAAGTTATACACGCCCTTATCTATATAATTTGATATGTCACAAAGTCATTGGATAGGTGATCCCTATTTCATTTATTAAAGAATCTTTAATTTATTTTTCATTATTTAGCTATCTAATAAATTTATGCCACCTTTGGTTGTATATATAGATTGTACAACTTGACTATATATGTATTTTTTTTTTGTAACAAGCATATACATAATAATGATCGTATTATTATAAAATCGCCTAGCTATTTGATAAAAAAAATTATTTTCAAATTAATGTTAGGTTTGTGACCAAAATCTCACATTGCTTAGATTTGGGGAGGATTATGAGTATATAAGTATCGGCAAATGTCTCTATTTATATGAGGCCTTTTAGGTAGAGTCCAAAAGCTAGAGAATGTGGAGGAAATTGTCTCCTCATAGACATAAAATTTTAAAAGAACTTTTGACAGTTAAAAAAAAAAAAAACTCTTTTTGATCAACAGAGAACCAAAACAAATGCATTCTACAACTCTCATAGTGATATTAATAAATGGAGTGAAATATTTTGATATGTTTGATATGATATTAGGGTAGATATTAATTCCATTTTTATTTTGTCTTAGTAAATCAACGACAAGGTAAGAATCAAGACGTCGGCCCGTTTTATAGACAAAACAAAATATTTGTAAATTTAAATTAATTAAATCAAATCAATGTATACCATTCACATCCTGTTTTTGTTTGCATTGCTGCATAATAAGTTTTCTATAATATTAAGTAATTGAATATTATACGCGAGCAGTTAATCCCATAACAACAGATATAGATGATAAGTTGATTTATTTAGATCTTTAAACAAAGAATTGGTAAATTGAAACTTTAATTGAGGGTAGAAAAGTTTATAAAAAAATTAAAATTAAAAAAAAATCAGTTCAGCTTCACGTCTTATACCAAAGAATCACAAAACTCAACTAAGAATTATTGTAAGCGAAAGAATAACCCGCGATTCTTTCGCAGTAGAACTTGGGCGAGAGAAATTAAAAAGGATTTAAACAGGTTATAAACAATGTTAAAAAGCTTTCGAAAGATTTTATATATGAAGACAAAAAGTGATCATAATGCTTTCTTCTTCCATAATAGGTAAGTTTTAAGCTAAAGATTGAAACCTTTTTTTTTTTTGAAAAGCCAAAGTTAATGGAAAAGATCATATTCGGCAATATAATAATGTGTAGAGTAAAAATATATATTTTCAATTTTAATAATAATAAGTTTATTAACTAAATGGATGTATTGAATATATATTTTGGTTCAAATAGCTCCACCCCATAAATATTTTTTACTGACTCAATTTTATATAAAAAATAAAAATAAAAATCATTTCTAAGGGACTGATTGTTTTTCTGTCTGAAGTCTGAATTTAACTCGTTCTCTGATGTTTTCTAATTTTTTTTACTTAATATTTATCCTAAGACATTTTCATCTAAATGAAAAAGCTAAAAGTTCTAACTTTTATCTTAATGCAAATATCTGAATCATTTATTACTCATTTAATTCTCTTAAATTGCCTTATAAAATTTATTTATGAATTAACAAAAAACCTAATATTTTAATTTTGAAATGTTATTATTTATTTCTAATTATTTTATATTATGATTCTCTATATGTTTTTATAATTATTTTATGGTCATTTAGTTTATTTATATATCAAATTATTTAAAAAGATAACTTTTTTACCCAATTATACACATTTAAATAAATTAAATTCATAATAAATTTTGGTCTGCAAATGTTTTTACTATGTAAAATAAAATCACAAGTAAAAATAAAATATATAAATAGGATATATGTGTTAAACCATTACTTTTTAGACATTTCAATTAAGATATTAAAATAAAAAACAAACGTATCATTCAAATTTTTATATTCAGACCCATTTAGATTTCAGTTTAATTCAGACCCATTTAGATTTCAGATAAAAAAAATCGCCCCCAAGTCTATCAATTTGATTTTGCATTAAATAAATGTTACTCATAATTAATTTAACTTGCGGCTCCAATGACTTATTATCGATTAAAATCTCACACAATTCACCCATAACACTTTATGTATTTTATTTTCATAATAGCCACCTCCCTTTTCTTTCTTTAATACGTTAAGAATTGAAGATTATTTTGTATGCATAAATCATTTACTTATGTTGGGTATGATTTCTTTTAATATCTCGATTCTTCTTTCATTATTTAGTGATCTTAACAAATGAAGTTCACTTATTTAGATCTTATTAAAGAACTTAATTAAGAATGAAAAGTTCACTAAGTCTAAGGTAGTCAACACCGTATGTGATATTGAGGAAGATTAATTTATTTTATAGTCGATCACATATATACCAAGTGATTATTGGGCCAACCTTCTTTATAACTCCTATTATTAAATTTGACAATAATATTTATCCCAAATTATAATCTAAATTTTGTATCCTAAATGAGTTATATTCTTTCAATGATTGTCAAATGTCAAGTCTATGAGTTAATGATGTAATGAATCACGTTTTAGTTTTAAAGTCATGCCATATCACTTGGGATTTATAATATTGAGATAAATTTGGAAAAATGTACCATTGCTCTTATTTTATTGTTAATTTAGTTTGAACAGTTTGAAAAGAAAACTCTACCAAATAATTTAAAAATATTTACATTCTAAAAATGCATTGTGCATTCTGTTCATATACAATTTGCTTTTCTGTGTGGTAAATATTTAAAAGGACTAATAGATTGATTTATCAGAGTGACAGCACTTAATTAATATCCTGCTAAAAAGAAAAAGCAAACAAAAGGAATTAAAAATTCTCTTTTATCTTATTGGTTAGCTCCCACTTATTGTTGACCCAGGTATGGCAACCCAAGAGGGGGGGTGAATTGGGTTTTTATTTATAGAAACTGATTTAGAAAACTTTTCTTGAAAGATCAAAATTATTTAACTCTTTCTTTGAGAATAAAGGTGAAGAAGATGAAAATAGAATGCAATCAAGAGAATAGAAATAAAAAACAATCACAAGTGCAAGTAAAAACAAAGAGATAGGGATAGAGAGAGTGCAAACTCAATTTACGTGGTTCGGCAAACCTTGCCTACGTCCACAGGCTCCTAGCTCCACGAGCTAAGCTTTTCACTAAGTTGTAGAAATCTTTACAACTTGTTTGATGAGCAACCTCACCTAGACTTTTTCTTCCAACTCTTGATAACACCATACCAAGAGTTCTTCCTGATGAACAACCTCACCAAGGCAACTTCCTTCAACTTTTGATAACACCACACCAAGAGTTCTTCTTGATGAACAACCTCACCAAGGCAACTTTCTTCAACCCTTGATAACACCACACCAAGAGTTCTTCTTGATGAACAACCTCACCAAGGCAACTTTCTTCAACCCTTGATAACACCACACCAAGAGTTCTTCTTGATGAACAACCTCACCAAGGCAACTTCCTTCAACTCTTGATAATAACACACCAAGAGTTCTCTCAAGGATAACTTTTTATCCTTTACAAGAAGATCTCACTCTCACCACAATACAAGAACAAGGATAATTTTTACAACAAAAGTACAACTCTCTTCAAAGAGTAGATAAAGAATATAAAAGTTCTCTAAACTTGATATTTCTCTTGTTTTTTTGCTTGATAGATGCTTCTCTTCACTTGCTGAATGCATGGGAGAAGGGCTCCTTTTATAGGCAAATGAGATGAACTTAATCAAGTGAAGACACCATCTCCAAATTTTCTATCCACCATAAAAACCGTAATCTTGTCTACCATTTTTGCCAATGTCTCCTTTGAAATTTGAAAATATGCAAAACATAAAAGATCTGTACATTTGAATAAGCTTTCCAACGCATCATGAATCAAGTCATTTGGATATCTGTAGCACAAGATATGGTCAAAACACCATTTGGTGCTCATGTAACTTGATTTTTCTTTCTTGTGTCAGTCTATCCAATTGAATGATAATTCTGTCAGTATTTCGTTTGAAATTTGAATTTATTCAAAACATAAAAGATCTGTATATTTGAATAAGCTTTCCAAAACATTAAGAATCAAAGAATTTGGATATCTCTATCTTCAGATATGGCCAAAACACCATTCAGTGCTCATGTGAGTTGATTTTTCTTCTCTGTGTCAGTCCACCGAATTGCATGTCAATTATGTCAGCCTTCCATTTGAAATTTAAATTTATTAAAAACATATGAAATGTGACTCATTAAGTCATCTTCCCAATGCCATAAGAATCAAGTGATTTGGATTTTTCTAGCTCAAGATATGTCCAAAAGAGTATTCGGTGCTCATGTCAGCTGCTTCCATTAGTCTTTCAACTTGCATGATGATTTGGACAACCTTGCACTTGAAATTTGAATTTCTTTAAAACATATGAAGTGTTATGAATTGAGTAAGCTTTCCAAAGGCTTAAGAATCATGTTATTTGGACCTCTATGGAGATATATATGACCAATTGATTGAACATTACTCATGTGTCACATTCCTTGAGTCAATCCTTGTTCTTAAACTTTGGTGCCCTTAACATGTAGTCTTCTCCTTAGGTTCTTTAAGCATTCAAACTCAATTTCTTTTTATCATATTCACTAAACTCTTTAGGTTTTTTAAGCATGCATTCCCCATTTTCATTTTTGGTAGGAACAATAGGTCCTTCCAAAACAATAGACCACAAATCATAATCAAAAGATTTCAAGAAAATACTCATTCTAGCTTTCCAATAAGAGTAATCACTTCCATTAAAAAATGGGAGTCTAGAGATAGAAAGTCCCCCAACATATGAAGTTGAATTAAAAGTTGTCATAACTCAAAAATCGATTAAGACTTAAAAAATTAAGCAACCTTGCTCTGATACCACTTGTTGACCCAGGTATGGCAAGCCAAGAGCGAGGGTGAATTTGGTTTTTATTTATAAAAATTGATTTAGAAAACTTTTCTTGAAAGATCAAAATTATTTAACTCTTTTTTTGAGAATAAAGGTGAAGAAGATGAAAATAGAATGCAATCAAGAGAACAGAAATAAAGAACAATCACAAGTACAAGTAAAAATAAAGAGATAGGGATAGAGAGAGTGCAAACTCAATTTACGTGGTTCGGTAAACCTTGCCTATGTCCACGGGCTCCTAGCTCCACGAGCTAAGCTTTCCACTAAGTTGTAGAAATCTTTACAACTTGCTTGATGAGCAACCTCACCTAGACTTTTTCTTCCAACTCTTGATAACACCACACCAAGATTTGTTCTTGATGAACAACCTCACCAAGGCAACTTCCTTCAACCCTTGATAACACCACACCAAGAGTTCTTCTTGATGAACAACCTCACCAAGGCAACTTTCTTCAACCCTTGATAATACCACACTAAGAGTTCTTCTCGATGAACAACCTCACTAAGGCAACTTCCTTCAACTCTTGATAACAACACACCAAGAGTTCTCTCAAGGATAACTTTTTATCCTTTACAAGAAGATCTCACTCTCACCACAATACAAGAACAAGGATAATTTTTACAACAAAAGTACAACTCTCTTCAAAGAGTAGATAAAGAATATAAAAGTTCTCTAAACTTGATATTTCTCTTATTTGTGGCTTGATAGATTCTTGTCTCTTCTTCTTTTTGAATGCATGGGAGAAGGGCTCCTTTTATAGGCAAATGAGATGAACTTAATCAAGTGAAGACACCATCTCCAAATTTTTTGCCCACCATAAAAAACGTAATCTTGTCTACCATTAAGGCAACTTTCTTCAACTCTTGATAACAACACACCAAGAGTTCTCTCAAGGATAACTTTTTATCCTTTACAAGAAGATCTCACTCTCACCACAATACAAGAACAAGGATAATTTTTACAACAAAGGTATAACTCTCTTCAAAGAATAGATAAAGAATATAAAAGCTCTCTAGACTTGATATTTCTCTTTTTTTTTTTTGGCTTGATAGATGATTCTCTTGCTCTACCTGAATGCATGGGAGAAGGGCTCCTTTTATAGGCAAATGAGATGAACTTAATCAAGTGAAGACACCATCTCCAAATTTTTTGCCCACCATAAAAAACGTAATTTTGTCTACCATTTTTGTCAATGTCTCCTTTGAAATTTGAAAATATGCAAAACATAAAAGATCTGCACATTTGAATAAGCTTTCCAACGCATCATGAATCAAGTCATTTGGATATCTGTAGCTCAAGATATGGCCAAAATACCATTCGGTGCTCATGTAACTTGATTTTTCTTTCTTGTGTTAGTCCATCGAATTGAATGATAATTCTGTCAGCATTTTGTTTAAAATTTGAATTTTTTCAAAACATAAAAGATCTTTATATTTGAATAAGCTTTCCAAAACATTAAGAATCAAAGAATTTGGATATCTCTAACTTCAGATATGGCCAAAAAACCATTCGGTGCTCATGTGAGTTGATTTTTCTTCTCTGTGTCAGTCCATCGAATTGCATGTCAATTATGTCGGCCTTCTGTTTGAAATTTGAATTTTTTCAAAACATATGAAATGTTCTTCATTAAGTAATCTTTCCAATGCCACAAGAATCAAGTCATTTTGATTTTTCTAGCTCAAGATATGTCCAAAGGAGTATTCGGTGCTTATGTCAGCTGCTTCCATTTGTCTTTCAACTTGCATGATGATTTGAACAACCTTGCACTTGAAATTTGAATTTCATTAAAACATATGAAATGTTATAAATTGAGTAAGCTTTTCAAAGACTCAAGAATCACGTCATTTGGATATTTGTAGAGATATATATGACCAATTGATTGAACATGCTCATGTGTCACATTCCTTGAGTCAATCCTTGTTCTTAAATTTTGGTGCCTTTAACATGTAGTCTTCTCCTTAGCTTCAACACTTCATTTTAATAAGTCTCTTCTTGATTTTACAATTATTTCAATGATCTTATTCTTGCACATAAATAAACATATTAGTAAATCTCAATGAATCAATGTGTATTGTTATCATCAAAATTATCATATAGCCTTAGGCCTAACAATCTCCCCCTTTTTGATGATGACAAACCATTGATTGCTTTAAAATAATATCTAAAATCAAGAATGAAAATAAAATCAAGAATAAACAAAAAGATGGCACTTGTTATGAATATAAGCAATCCACGTTATGAATATAAGCAATCCAACAATTTCTCCCCCTTTTGTTATCATCAAAAAGATGTAATCAAATTAATTACTCCCCCAAAATATATTCTTCCCCTTAACATATGCTACCATTCAAAGATTATCATATAAAAACAAAATTGAGACATATCCAACATGCCTAATTCTCTTCTAATTATGCAAAATATATCTTGACTAAGGGGTTTAGTCATATTTAGGTCTAGGGACTAATTTCCAAACTTGATTTGTCTCAAATTGGTTCAATTGTTCTTGCATAGCCAAAATCTAAGTTTCATCATTTTTAGCTTTTTTAAAAGATTTTGGTTCAAATTGAGAGACAAATGCAAAATGATTACAAAAGTTCCTAAAAGAAGATCTAGTTTTCATACCTTGTGATGGTTAACCAATAATGAGATCTTTAGGGTGAGCTTTTGCGTACCTCCATTACTTTGGTAATTTTTGGTAAGAATCATTTACTTCCTCAAGCTTTTCTTGTTGAAGTTGTAATTCATTTTCGCTCTTTTCATCAAGCCTTGATTCCTTGATTTGCTTTTTTACCTCAACAATATCATAATCTAAATTCTTTGAAGAAATCACATTAGTTTCATCAAACATGCATAGATTCTTCAATAGCAAGAGTTTTTTTTTTTTAAACTCTATATGTTTTACTATGGTTGGAGTAGCTAACAAAAATTCCAACATCGGCTTTTGCATCAAATTTTTCAAGGTTATCCTTGGTGTTTAAAATAAAACATTTACATCCAAAAACTTTAAAAAATACAATGTTGGGTTTTCTTTCTTTTCAAAGTTCATAAGGAGTTTTCTTTATTAAAGCTTCTAATATGGACTCTATTGATTATAAAGCATGCGGTATTAACGGCTTCGGCCCAAAAATATTTTGGCAAATAATTTTCAAGTAACATGGTTCTAGCCATTTCTTGGATAGTCCTATTTTTCCTCTCAACAACACCATTTTGTTGTGGAGTTCTAGGTGAGGAAAAATTATGCTCAAAATCATTTTCATCACAAAGATTTTTAAATGCAACATTGTCTACTTCACCACCATGATCACTCCTAATGGACACAATAGAATACCCTTTTTGATTTTGGACTCTTTTTGCAAATTTTGAAAAAGCTTGTATGGCTTCATTTTTAGTTTTCAAGAATAATACCCAAGTGAATCTTGAATAATCATCCACAATAACAAAAACATAATACTTTCTACCAAGGCTTTGAGTTGTTGATGGTCCAAATAAATCCAAATGAAGTAATTGTAGAGGTTTATTTGTTGAAATAAATTTTTTTTGTTTAAAAGAAGTTCTCACTTGTTTTCCAAATTGACAAGCATCACAAATCTTGTTATTTTCAAATTTTATTCTTGGAAAACCATCAACTAAATCATTTTTAGAAGTTTTTAAAATTTTGTCCATGCTAGCATGACCTAACCTTCTATGCTATAACCAAGTATCATGATTAACAATGAAACAATTTTTCTACATGATCATTAACATCAATATCAATTGTATAAATATTACCACATCTATTACCAACAAATAAGGTCTTATTGTTACTAACATCCTTAATCACACATCTATTAGGCTCAAAAGTAACAAAATATCCCTTATCACACAATTGACTAATGCTAATCAAATCATGTTTTAAACCATGAACAAGCAAAACATCTTTAATAATAGGTGAAGAAGGGTTACCAATATCACCATGTCCGATTACCCTTCCTTTGGCATTATCACCGAAGGTCACATATCCTCCTTTCTTCAGGATTAATCTTGAAAATTTGGAGGCATCTCCGGTCATATGCCTTGAGCATCCACTATCTAAGTACCACTTGTGTTTGCCACTCCTTTGTCTCTACAATCAACATTCAAGGAGTAACTTTTTGGTACCCAAAAGTTCTTGGGTCCTTGGGGGTTAGTTATGATACTTTTTGGAACCCATATTTGTTTCAAATTAGGATTTCTTTTAATGGAGCAAGAATGCATATTGTGTCCTTTTCTTCCACAATAAGTACATGAATGATTAGGATTATTCCTAAAAGATGCATGAGCAAAATAATTTTTAAAATACTTTTGATTTTTATTAGTTTTATATCCTAAACCTCTTTTATCAAAAACACACCTTTGGTTTTGTAACATAGAATTCAAATTTTTTGTGCTTTTTGTAAAACTATCAACAATATTTCTTAAGTCATTTTTTTCCTTTTTCAAAATAACATTTTCTTTCTCCAATTTATCGAAATCCTTTTGTTTTAAAATGTCATTTTCAGTTTTAATAAATTTATTTGATTTTTCAAACTTTCAAAATCTTTTTGCTTTAAAATTTCATTTTTATTTTCTAAAGCTTCATTTATTTCTACCAACTCTTCCAATTGAGATAACATGATTTTTGACTTCTTTTTGAAAGCATTGATTTTTGAGTTTTTCTTATCAATTTGCACATGTAAAGTTTGGAATGCTTCAAGTAATTCATCATATGAAAGTTTAGGATCATAGTTTAGAATACTTACCTCATCGTCACTTAAAGCCATGAAGCACATGTTTGCCACTTCGCAATCTTCTTCTTCGGTAGAGCTAGCTTCACTATCATCCCGGTTTGTGGCTTTCATTGCTTTGGATTTCTTGTTTTGACTTTTGAAGTAAGGACAATCCATCTTTACATGTCCCGGGTTCTTGCACTCATAGCAAATGACTTGATCATTTTTCTTATCTTGCTTTGAGCTTTGCCCTTTGTACTCCCTTCTAGAGTTCTTCTTGAATCCTTGGTTTCTTCTTGAATCCTTGGTTTCTTCTAATCATCCTTTTTAGCTTTCTTGTGATGAATGCAAGATCTTCATCATCTCCTTCATCGTTGGACTCATCATCTTCTTTTGTTGAAGATTTGAAAGCGATATTTTTCTTTTTCTTGAAATCTTCTTCGTTCTCCTTCAAGGTGATTTCATTAGTCATGAGAGAACCCATAAGTTCTTCTAATGGTAGTTTGGTGAAGTCCTTTGCTTCTTGAATTGCCGTCACCTTTGTCTCCCAAGATTTTGGTAGACACCTAAGAATCTTTCTCACCATTTCAACATTAGAATAAGATTTACCAAGAGATTTCAAACTATTAATAATATCCGTAAATCTAGTAAACATTTCAGAAATTGATTCATTCGATTTCATCTTAAAAAGCTCATAACTATGAACTAGCATACTAATTTTAGATTCTTTAACTTGACTAGTTCCTTCATGAGTTACTTCAAGTGTGTGCCATATTTCTTGTGCCGTAGAACAAGTATATATTCTATTAAACTCATTTCTATCTAGAGCACAATACAACACATTCATAGCTTTAGCATTCAAACTCAATTTCTTTTTATCATCTTCACTAAACTCTTTAGGTTCTTTAAGCATGCATTCCCCATTTTCAATTTTGGTAGGAACAAAAGGTCCTTCCAAAACAATAGACCACAAATCATAATCAAAAGATTTCAAGAAAATACTCATTCTAGTTTTCCAATAAGAGTAATCACTTCATTAAAAAATGGAGGTCTAGAGATAGAAAAGCCCCTCAACATATGAAGTTGAATTAAAAGTTGCCCATAGCTCAAAATCGGTTTAGATTTAAAAAAAATGACAAACCTTGCTCTGATACCACTTTGTTTGACCCAGTTATGACAACCCCAAGAGGGGGGGTGAATTGGGTTTTTTATTTATCCAAACGAATTTATAAACTTTTCTGAAAGATAAAAATTATTTCACTTTTTCTTTTGTGAGGGGGAGAAATAAGAGTGAATGAAGATGAAAAATAGGAAGTTTTCTAAGAATGCAATCAATAGAATTGCAATAAAGAACAATCACAAGTGCAAGTAATGTAAAGAGCATAGGGATAGAGAGAGTGCAAACTCAATTTACGTGGTTCGGCAAACCTTGCCTACGTCCACGGGCTCCTAGCTCTTCCACAAGCTAGGCTTTCCACTAAGTTGTAGAATACTTTACAACTTGCTTGATGAACAACTTCACCAAGACTTTTTTTCTTCAACTCTTGATAACACCACACCAAGAGTTCTTCTTGATGAGCAACCTCACCAAGGAAAGAGTTCTCTCAAGGATATCTTTTATCCTTTACAAGAAGATCTCACTCTCACACAAGATAAGAACAAAGAAAAGTTTTTACAACAAAAGTACAACTCTCTTCAAAGAGTAGATAAAGAATATAAAAGCTCTATAAACTTGATATTTCTCTTGGATTTTTTGCTTTATAAAATGCTTCTCTTGCACTTGTTGAATGCATGGGAGAATGGCTCCTTTTATAGGCAAATGAGATGAGCTTAATCAAGTGAAGACACCATCTCCAAATTTTCTACCACCATAAAAACCGTAATCTTGTCTGCCATTTTTGTCAATGTTCCGTTTGAAATTTGAAAATCTGTAAAACATAAATGATCTGCACATTTGAATAAGCTTTCCAACGAATCAAGAATCAAGTCATTTGG